>JAVTVJ010000918.1:0-12847 GCA_034509425.1 Eopsaltria australis
TTTGGAACTTAGTAGAAAAATGTTTACGGGCAGTAGAGAGCGGGAGTGATGTTTCTGTTTGAAAATTTTTTCCGTTGTTGATTTTATTTGTGATACTTTGCGTATTTGTCAGGAAAGTTTGGAATCCCCGATTCACCCATTCCATGTTCCTAATTCCCCTTTTCCCAATCCCTCTTCCCCGCTGCAGGAAAGCGCGCCCCTCGGTTCTCCCCGCTATGAGACTGATTCCCTCATAGCGAACTTTACCCCAAACCCTTTCTCCGAGCCCTCAGTCCAAATTGCGTCGGTTGCGCTCGCCCATTGTTCTACTTTACAAAATGGCTGTGGTTTTAAAGATGGCGGCGGCCTCGTGGCGCCGTGCCGCCACCCTTGCACCCACTGCGCAGCCTCAAGCCGAAAGCCCGCGAACCCTCCCCGCTCCTCCCACGGTTCCTTCCCCTTCGCGTCGGTTGGCCCTGCGTCGGGTTCCCCCCCTGCGGCCGATGATGTCTTCGCGTCGGGTCCCTCCCCTTGCGCCGGAGGTCCCCGCCCCACCGCGCGCCTGGACTGCCCATACCAACTGCAGTCGTGCCCCTAACCACCGCCCACTCCCATATTCCCACGCCCTCCCTTTCCGCTCCCACGACTGGGGACCCGGAAGCGGAGAGGCTGGAGCCTGTGGTGCGACCGGTCAGTTAAGCCCTGTAGTAGCGCCGGTGATGTACAACCGGCAGGGTAACAACCCCCGATGGGAACCCCTGTCACCTGCAGCCTTGCGAGAGCTTTGCAAGGTAGAGAGAGAGTTTGAGAGAGATTCTCCTTACTTTAAAAGTGTACTGAATTCCACCTTTAATGCAGCGGTGCTGGTCCCATCTGATATAAAAACAATCATGACAAGTATTTTAGTTAAGGCTTGGTATTGGGTGTGGGAAAAGATATGGAAGTGGCAGCTTCAAAGCCTGCTGAGCAGTTCTAATCATCCTCCACCTAAGTCTTCCACAGGCTCCTGGACACCACATGCTCCATCCCATTTGGGAAACGCATCAGGGAGCGCGGATAAGCACCGCGCTCCTCAAAGACATTAAAAGCTGAATCTACTGTGTCCTGCTCTCCATCACCACCCATGCCACTGGAAACACCATCAGAGGCGATCCCGAATGACCAGTTGCTTGGACCACGACGGCGGAAGTTAGTAGGTGTCACAACTTTCCACCCGACGCGTCCCCCAGAACAGACCTGGACGACTCTACTAACAGACGCTGCTCCGCAGAGATCAGCGTGGAAGAGAAGGAAAAAGAAGAGTCCAGACTTTGACAGCGATCAAGAAAATCACTGAGACCCTTCTTTTTGATACCTTCCCCTTAGACTCTCCCCAAACCTGCCCCATGTACCTCCCAGACCCCAACCTCCCGTACCCTGATCATCCCCAGACTTGTAGAGAGACCATGCTTTAACAAAGTTTGTTTCTTTTATAGCAGATTTTAAAGACTTTGCTTTGGATTTTAGTTATTATCTTCATTGTGTTAAGCTTCCTTGGATGTTTTAAAACCTTCACAATTTCTTTTATTAACAAGTCACTTTCTTTAAGTAAAAAAAGAGGGGGAGATGTAGCGGTGGTTCTGAATCAGGAAGGATGAGGACTTCTGGTGGCATGTTCCACAGACAGAGTGTTCCCCCCCAAAGCTGCCAGAGACAGTGGTTTGGACCACCAAGCCACGAACCCCAAGTTCCTGCTATTGGTTCCTTGATTTGTCTGTTATGTATCCCAGTTCTGGAAAATTCCCTGTTACCCCCTTGTTCATTCGTTGTTCTCTCTACTCCCCTCCCCTCCCTAAACCTCATTCGACCATGCACCCTGGTCCCTCCCTTGTATTGCCCCTGTGCCCTCAGTTTATTGGATGTTATTCCTCCCTTAAATACCCATGGAATGAGCTATTCTGGGCTCTTAGTCCCTGAGCTCCCTTGGGGGTAATAAACCTACCGAACTCTCATACTAAGGGTCCTCCTTCTTTGGGTAGTTCTTTGCTATCCTGCCGTGCTCTGAGGGCAACAACTCCTCAGCCCGAAAGCAGACTAGCGGTGCCCGTAGTCGGCTCCCCGGTTAAGCCCTATCGATCGGAAATCGAACGGCTTTCCAGGGTCGCGCTAGCGCTCTGCCGCCGGGACCAGAGCGGGATAAAAAGCAGGGAACGCAACAAGTGGCACCCCGAACTGGGACTTTGATTTTTCGTGGTTCCCTGTGAGCGACCTTGACCGCTGCAGCGATCCGGACTGCACCTTTGGGAAGCCGCTTCCCCTGACGAGGACCTCCACGTTCTAGTGGTGGACTTGGAAGGGGCATCAGTAACCGTTGTGGAGCGAGCACGCTAGCTGAAGCTGACTAACGATCCCAAAGACCCTTACTCTTTTGGATTTTTTTTTTTTTCTTCCTCTGGAGCCGGTGTCAGCAACTGAAGCCAGGATCGAGGAACCAAGATCCGCTCGCAGGCGGTGAGGTTCGGCGTCCGCGATAAGCGGCGGGAATCAGGCTCGGGGGGAGAGTTTTTAGTTTTGTTGTACCGTTTCAAAAGAGTAAGGAGGCTCCGTTTCGGAGACAATGGGTATTAAGTTGTCCCGGACGGAGCAGGAGCTTTATATCCAAGTTCAAGAAACCTTGAAGTTAAAAAATGGGAAAGTTAATACGAGGGCTTGGAAACGTTTTGTTAAGTGGATTTTTGTTTATGTTCCTTTTGCTTCTTCTTCTGTTAAAATTCTGGGTTTTTGGAACTTAGTAGAAAAATGTTTACGGGCAGTAGAGAGCGGGAGTGATGTTTCTGTTTGAAAATTTTTTCCGTTGTTGATTTTATTTGTGATACTTTGCGTATTTGTCGGGAAAGTTTGGAATCCCCGATTCACCCATTCCATGTTCCTAATTCCCCTTTTCCCAATCCCTCTTCCCGCTGCAGGAAAGCGTGCCCCTCGGTTCTCCCCGCTATGAGACTGATTCCCTCATAGCGAACTTTACCCCAAACCCTTTCTCCGAGCCCTCAGTCCAAATTGCGTCGGTTGCGCTCCCCCATTGTTCTACTTTACCAAATGGCTGTGGTTTTAAAGATGGCGGCGGCCTCGTGGCGCCGTGCCGCCACCCTTGCACCCACTGCGCAGCCTCAAGCCGAAAGCCCGCGAACCCTCCCAGCTCCTCCCACGGTTCCTTCCCCTTCGCGTCGGTTGGCCCTGCGTCGGGTCCCCCCCCTGCGGCTGATGATGTCTTCGCGTCGGGTCCCTCCCCTTGCGCCGGAGGTCCCCGCCCCACCGCGCGCCTGGACTGCCCATACCAACTGCAGTCCTGCCCCTAACCACCGCCCACTCCCATATTCCCACGCCCTCCCTTTCCGCTCCCACGACTGGGGACCCGGAAGTGGAGAGGCTGGAGCCTGTGGTGCGACCGGTCAGTTAAGCCCTGTAGTGGCGCCGGTGATGTACAACCGGCAGGGTAACAACCCCCGATGGGAACCACTGTCACCTGCAGCCTTGCGAGAGCTTTGCAAGGTAGAGAGAGAGTTTGGGAGAGATTCTCCTTACTTTAAAAGTGTACTGAATTCCACCTTTAATGCAGCGGTGCTGGTCCCATCTGATATAAAAACAATCATGACAAGTATTTTAGTTGAAGATCAGTACTGGGTGTGGGAAAAGATGTGGAAGCGGCATGCATCAAAACCTGCTAAACAGTTCTAATCATCCTCCACCTAAGTCTTCCACAGGCTCCCGGATACCACAACAACATTCCTGTTGCCACCACCAGCCTCTGCCAGCACCAACGCGACAGACACTACATGCTCCATCCCATTCGGGAAACGCATCAGGGAGCGCGGATCAGAACCATGCTCCCCAAAGAAATTAAAAGCTGAATCTACTGTGTCCTGCTCTCCATCACCACCCATGCCACTGGAAACACCATCAGAGGAGATCCCGAATGACCAGTTACTTGGACCACGACGGCTGAAGTTGGTAAGTGTCACAACTTTCCACCCGACGCGGCCACCAGAACAGACCTGGACGACTCTACCAACAGACGCTGCTCCACAGAGATCAGCGTGGAAGAGAAGGAGAAAGAAGACTCCAGACTTCGACAGCGATCAAGAAGATCACCGAGACCCTTCTTTTTGATACCTTTCCCTTGGATTCTCCCCAAACCTGCCCCATGCACCTCCCAGACCCCAACCTCCCGTACCCCGATCATCCCCAGTCTTATAGAGAGACAGGGAGGGAGAGAGAGACAATGCTTTAATAATGTTTGTTTGTTTTATTGCAGATTTTAAAGACTTTCCTTTGGATTTTAGTTATTATCTTCATTGTGTTAAGCTTTCTTGGATGTTTTAAAGCCTTCTTTGTTTCCTTTATTAAAAGGTCACTTTCTTTAAGTAAAAAAACAGGGGGAGATGTAGCAGTGGTTCTGAACCATGAAGGATTAGAGTCCCTCCATAGACTTGCAGAGGACGAGGATTTCTGGTGGCATGTTACACAGACAGAGAATTTCCCCCGGAGCTGCCAGAGACAAGGGTTTAGACCACCAAGCCACGAACCCCAAGTTCCTGCTATTGGTTCCTTGATTTGTCTGTTATGTATCCCAGTTCTGGAACATTCCCTGTTACCCGGTTGTTCATTCGTTGTTCTCTCTTCCCCCCTCCCCTCCCTAAACCTCATTTGACTACGCACCCTGGACCCTCCCTTGTATTGCCCCTGCACCCTCAGATTATTGGATGTTATCCCTCCCTTAAATACCCATGTCATGAGCTATTCGGGGCTCTTAGTCCCTGAGCTCCCTTGGGGGTAATAAACCTACCGAACTCTCATACTAAGGGTCCTCCTTCTTTGGGTAGTTCTTTGCTATCCTGCCGTGCTCTGAGGGCAACAACTCCTCAGCCCGAAAGCAGACTAGCGGTGCCTGTAGTCGGCTCCCCGGTTAAGCCCTATCGATCGGAAATCGAACGGCTTTCCAGGGTCGCGCTAGCGCTCTGCCGCCGGGACCAGAGCGGGATAAAAAGCAGGGAACGCAACAAGTGGCGCCCCAAACTGGGACTTTGATTTTTCGTGGTTCCCTGTGAGCGACCTTGACTGCTGCAGCGATTCGGACTGCGCCTTTGGGAAGCCGCTTCCCCTGACGAGGACCTCCACGTTCTAGTGGTGGACTTGGAAGGGGCGTCAGTAACCGTTGTGGAGCGAGCACGCTAGCTGAAGCCGACTAACGATCCCAAAGACCCTTACTCTTTTGGATTTTTTTTTTCTTCCTCTGGAGCCGGTGTCAGCAACTGAAGCCAGGATCGAGGAACCAAGATCCGCTCGCAGGCGGTGAGGTTCGGCGTCCGCGATAAGCGGCGGGAATCAGGCTCGGGGGGAGAGTTTTTAGTTTTGTTGTTCAGTTTCAAAAGAGTAAGGAGGCTCCGTTTCGGAGACAATGGGTATTAAGTTGTCCCGGACGGAGCAGGAGTTTTATATCCAAGTTCAAGAAACCTTGAAGTTAAAAAATGGGAAAGTTAATACGAGGGCTTGGAAACGTTTTGTTAAGTGGATTTTTGTTTATGTTCCTTTTGCTTCTTCTTCTGTTAAAATTCTGGGTTTTTGGAACTCAGTAGAAAAATGTTTACGGGCAGTAGAGAGCGGGAGTGATGTTTCTGTTTGAAAATTTTTTCCATTGTTGATTTTATTTGTGATACTTTGCGTATTTGTCGGGAAAGTTTGGAATCCCCGATTCACCCATTCCATGTTCCTAATTCCCCTTTTCCCAATCCCTCTTCCCCGCTGCAGGAAAGCGCGCCCCTCGGTTCTCCCCGCTATGAGACTGATTTCCTCATAGCGAACTTTAAACCAAACCCTTTCTCCGAGCTCTCAGTCCAAATTGCGTCGGTTGCGCTCCCCCATTGTTCTACTTTACAAAATGGCTGTGGTTTTAAAGATGGCGGCGGCCTCGTGGCGCCGTGCCGCCACCCTTGCACCCACTGCGCAGCCTCAAGCCGAAAGCCCGCGAACCCTCCCAGCTCCTCCCACGGTGCCTTCCCCTTCGCGTCGGTTGGCCCTGCGTCGGGTTCCCCCCCTGCGGCCGATGATGTCTTCGCGTCGGGTCCCTCCCCTTGCGCCGGAGGTCCCCGCCCCACCGCGCGCCTGGACTGCCCATACCAACTGCAGTCCTGCCCCTAACCACCGCCCACTCCCAGATTCCCACGCCCTCCCTTTCAGTTCCCACGACTGAGGGCCAGACAGTGGAGAGGCTGGAGCCTGCGATGCAGCCCGTCAGTCAAGCCCTGCAGTGGCATTGGTTATGTACAGCCGGCAGGGTAACAACCCCCAATGGGAACCACTGTCACCTGCAGCCTTGCGAGAGCTTTGCAAGGTGGAGAGAGAGTTTGGGAGAGATTCTCCTCACTTTAAAAGTGTACTAAATTCCACTTTTAATGCAGCAATGCTGGTCCCATCTGATATAAAAACAATCATGACAAGTATTTTAGTTAAGGCTCAGTATTGGTTGTGGGAAAAGATATGGAAGCGGCAGCTTCAAAGCCTGCTGAACAGTTCTAATCATCCTCCACCTAAGTCTTCCACAGGCTCCTGGACACCACATGCTCCATCCCATTTGGGAAATGCATCAGGGAGCGCGGACCAGCACCGCGCTCCTCAAAGAAATTAAGAGCTGAATCTACTGTATCCTGCCCTCCATCACCACCCATGCCACTGGAAACACCATAAGAAGCGACCCCGAATGACCAGTTGCTTGGAACACGACAGCTGAAGTTAGTAGGTGTCACAACTCTCCACCCAAAGCGTCTACCAGAACAGACCCGGACGACTCTACCAACAGACACTGCTCCACAGAGATCAGCGCGGAAGAGAAGGAAAAAGAAGACTCCAGACTTCAACAGCGATCAAGAAAATCACTGAGACCCTTCTTTTTGATACCTTCCCCTTAGACTCTCCCCAAACCTGCCCCATGTACCTCCTGTACCCCAATCATCCCCAGTCTTGTAGGGAGACAATGCTTTAACAATGTTTGTTTGTTTTACTGCAGATTTTCAAGACTTTGCTTTGGATTTTAGTTATTATCTTTATTGTGTTAAGCTTCCTTGGATGTTTTAAAACCTTCATAATTTCTTTTATTAACAAGTCACTTTCTTTAAGTAAAAAAACAGGGGGAGATGTTGTGGTGGTTCTGAACCAGGAAGGACGAGGACTTCTGGTGGCATGTTCCACAGACAGAGTGTTCCCCCCCACAGCTGCCAGAGACAGTGGTTTGGACCACCAAGCCACGAACCCCAAGTTCCTGCTATTGGTTCCTTGACTTGTCTGTTATATATCCCAGTTCTGGAAAATTCCCTGTTACCCCCTTGTTCATTCGTTGTTCTCTCTACCCCCCTCCCCTCCCTAAACCTCATTTGACTATGCACCCTGGTCCCTCCCTTGTATTGCCCCTGTGCCCTCAGTTTATTGGATGTTATTCCTCCCTTAAATACCCATGGAATGAGCTATTCTGGGCTCTTAGTCCCTGAGCTCCCTTGGGGGTAATAAACCTACTGAACTCTCATACTAAGGGTCCTCCTTCTTTGGGTAGTTCTTTGCTATCCTGCCGTGCTCTGAGGGCAACAACTCCTCAGCCCGAAAGCAGACTAGCGGTGCCCGTAGTCGGCTCCCCGGTTAAGCCCTATCGATCGGAAATCGAACGGCTTTCCAGGGTCGCGCTAGCGCTCTGCCGCCGGGACCAGAGCGGGATAAAAAGCAGGGAACGCAACAAGTGGCGCCCCGAACTGGGACTTCGATTTTTCGTGGTTCCCTGTGAGCGACCTTGACCGCTGCAGCGATCCGGACTGCGCCTTTGGGAAGCCGCTTCCCCTGACGAGGACCTCCACGTTCTAGTGGTGGACTTGGAAGGGGCGTCAGTAACCGTTGTGGAGCGAGCACGCTAGCTGAACCTGACTAACGATCCCAAAGACCCTTACTCTTTTGGATTTTTTTTTTCTTCCTCTGGAGCCGGTGTCAGCAACTGAAGCCAGGATTGAGGAACCAAGATCCGCTCGCAGGCGGTGAGGTTCGGCGTCCGCGATAAGCGGCGGGAATTAGGCTCGGGGGGAGAGTTTTTAGTTTTGTTGTACAGTTTCAAAAGAGTAAGGAGGCTCCGTTTCGGAGACAATGGGTATTAAGTTGTCCCGGACGGAGCAGGAGTTTTATATCCAAGTTCAAGAAACCTTGAAGTTAAAAAATGGGAAAGTTAATACGAGGGCTTGGAAACGTTTTGTTAAGTGGATTTTTGTTTATGTTCCTTTTGCTTCTTCTTCTGTTAAAATTCTGGGGTTTTGGAACTTAGTAGAAAAATGTTTACGGGCAGTAGAGAGCGGGAGTGATGTTTCTGTTTGAAAATTTTTTCCGTTGTTGATTTTATTTGTGATACTTTGCGTATTTGTCGGGAAAGTTTGGAATCCCCGATTCACCCCTTCCATGTTCCTAATTCCCCTTTTCCCAATCCCTCTTCCCCGCTGCAGGAAAGCGCGCCCCTCGGTTCTCCCCACTATGAGACTGATTCCCTCATAGCGAACTTTACCCCAAACCCTTTCTCCGAGCCCTCAGTCCAAATTGCGTCGGTTGCGCTCCCCCATTGTTCTACTTTACAAAATGGCTGTGGTTTTAAAGATGGCGGCGGCCTCGTGGCGTTGTGCCGCCACCCTTGCACCCACTGCGCAGCCTCAAGCCGAAAGCCCGCGAACCCTCCCAGCTCCTCCCACGGTTCCTTCCCCTTCGCGTCGGTTGGCCCTGCGTCGGGTTCCCCCCCTGCGGCCGATGATGTCTTCGCGTCGGGTCCCTCCCCTTGCGCCGGAGGTCCCCGCCCCACCGCGCGCCTGGACTGCCCATACCAACTGCAGTCCTGCCCCTAACCACCGCCCACTCCCAGATTCCCACGCCCTCCCTTTCCGCTCCCACGACTGGGGACCCGGACGCGGAGAGGCTGGAGCCTGTGGTGCGACCGGTCAGTTAAGCCCTGTAGTGGCGCCGGTGATGTACAACCGGCAGGGTAACAACCCCCGATGGGAACCACTGTCACCTGCAGCCTTGCGAGAGCTTTGCAAGGTAGAGAGAGAGTTTGAGAGAGATTCTCCTTACTTTAAAAGTGTACTGAATTCCACCTCTAATGCAGCGGTGCTGGTCCCATCTGATATAAAAACAATCATGACAAGTATTTTAGTTAAGGCTCGGTATTGGGTGTGGGAAAAGATATGGAAGCGGCAGCTTCAAAGCCTGCTGAGCAGTTCTAATCATCCTCCACCTAAGTCTTCCACAGGCTCCTGGACACCACATGCTCAATCCCATTTGGGAAACGCATCAGGGAGCGCGGATAAGCACCGCGCTCCTCAAAGAAATTAAAAGCTGAATCTACTGTGTCCTGCTCTCCATCACCACCCATGCCACTGGAAACACCATCAGAGGCGATCCCGAATGATCAGTTGCTTGGACCACGACGGCGGAAGTTAGTAGGTGTCACAACTTTCCACCCGACGCGTCCCCCAGAACAGACCCGGACGACTCTACCAACAGACGCTGCTCCGCAGAGATCAGCGTGGAAGAGAAGGAAAAAGAAGAGTCCAGACTTTGACAGCGATCAAGAAAATCACTGAGACCCTTCTTTTTGATACCTTCCCCTTAGACTCTCCCCAAACCTGCCCCATGCACCTCCCAGACCCCAACCTCCCGTACCCTGATCATCCCCAGACTTGTAGAGAGACAATGCTTTAACAAAGTTTGTTTTATAGCAGATTTAAAGACTTTGCTTTGGATTTTAGTTATTATCTTCATTGTGTTAAGCTTCCTTGGATGTTTTAAAACCTTCATAATTTCTTTTATTAACAAGTCACTTTCTTTAAGTAAAAAAAGAGGGGGAGATGTAGCGGTGGTTCTGAATCAGGAAGGATGAGGACTTCTGGTGGCATGTTCCACAGACAGAGTGTTCCCCCCCAAAGCTGCCAGAGACAGTGGTTTGGACCACCAAGCCACGAACCCCAAGGTCCTGCTATTGGTTCCTTGACTTGTCTGTTATATATCCCAGTTCTGGAAAATTCCCTGTTACCCCCTTGTTCATTCGTTGTTCTCTCTACCCCCCTCCCCTCCCTAAACCTCATTCGACTATGCACCCTTGTCCCTCCCTTGTATTGCCCCTGTGCCCTCAGTTTATTGGATGTTATTCCTCCCTTAAATACCCATGGAATGAGCTATTCTGGGCTCTTAGTCCCTGAGCTCCCTTGGGGGTAATAAACCTACCGAACTCTCATACTAAGGGTCCTCCTTCTTTGGGTAGTTCTTTGCTATCCTGCCGTGCTCTGAGGGCAACAACTCCTCAGCCCGAAAGCAGACTAGCGGTGCCCGTAGTCGGCTCCCCGGTTAAGCCCTATCGATCGGAAATCGAACGGCTTTCCAGGGTCGCGCTAGCGCTCTGCTGCGGGGACCAGAGCGGGATAAAAAGCAGGGAACGCAACAAGTGGCGCCCCGAACTGGGACTTCGATTTTTCGTGGTTCCCTGTGAGCGACCTTGACCGCTGCAGCGATCCGGACTGCGCCTTTGGGAAGCCGCTTCCCCTGACGAGGACCTCCACGTTCTAGTGGTGGACTTGGAAGGGGCATCAGTAACCGTTGTGGAGCGAGCACGCTCGCTGAAGCTGACTAACGATCCCAAAGACCCTTACTCTTTTGGATTTTTTTTTTTCTTCCTCTGGAGCCGGTGTCAGCAACTGAAGCCAGGATCGAGGAACCAAGATCCGCTCGCAGGCTGTGAGGTTCGGCGTCCGCCCCGATGCGGCGCACTCGCACGCGCTCGCGCCGACGACGCTCTCTCTCTCTCAGCCCTTCTTCGTTGTTCAGCTTTCAAAGAGTAAGGAGGCTCCGTTTCGGAGACAATGGGTATTAAGTTGTTCCGGACAGGAGCAGGAGTTTTTATATCCAAGTTCAAGAAACCTTGAAAGTTAAAAAATGGAAGTTAATACGAGGGCTGGAAACGTTTTGTTAAGTGGATTTTTGTTATGTTCCTTTTGCTTTTCTTCTGTTTAAATTCTGGTTTTTGGAAGCTTAGGTATAAGAAAAATGTTACGGGCAGTCAAAGGCGGCCCCCGAGTGATGTTTCTGTTTGAAAATTTTTTCCGTTGGTCTCGATCTTACTCTTCGTCGACTCACCTTCGCGTATCACTCTCGCTCGGCCGACGCTTTGCGAACTCCCCGATTCACCCATTTCATGTTCCTAATTCCCCTTTTCCCAATCCCTCTTCCCCGCCGCAGGGAAGCGCGCCCCTCGGTTCCCCTCTCTATGAGACTGATCCCCCCATAGCGAACTCTACCCCAAACCCTTTCTCCGAGCCCTCAGTCCCAGTTGCACCGGTTGCGCTCCCCCACAGTTCTACCTTACAAAATGGCTGTGATTTTAAAAATGACAGCGGCCTCATGGCGCCGTGCAGCCACCCTTGCGCCGACTGCGCAACCTCAAGCCGAAAGCCCGCGAACCCTCCCAGCTCCTCCCATGGTTCCTCCCCCTTTGCGTCGGTTGCCCCTGCGTCAGGTTCCCCCCCCGCGGCCGATGATGTCTTCGCGTCGGGTCCCTCCCCTTGCGCCGGAGGTCCCCGCCCCACCGCGCGCCTGGACTGCCCATACCAACTGCAGTCCTGCCCCTAACCACCGCCCACTCCCAGATTCCCACGCCCTCCCTTTCCGTTCCCACGACTGGGGCCCCGGACGCGGAGAGGCTGGAGCCTGTGGTGCGACCGGTCAGTTAAGCCCTGTAGTAGCGCCGGTGATGTACAACCGGCAGGGTAACAACCCCCGATGGGAACCACTGTCACCTGCAGCCTTGCGAGAGCTTTGCAAGGTAGAGAGAGAGTTTGAGAGAGATTCTCCTTACTTTAAAAGTGTACTGAATTCCACCTTTAATGCAGCGGTGCTGGTCCCATCTGATATAAAAACAATCATGACAAGTATTTTAGTTGAGGCTCGGTATTGGGTGTGGGAAAAGATATGGAAGCGGCAGCTTCAAAGCCTGCTGAGCAGTTCTAATCATCCTCCACCTAAGTCTTCCACAGGCTCCTGGACACCACATGCTCCATCTCATTTGGGAAACGCATCAGGGAGCACGGATAAGCACCGCGCTCCTCAAAGAAATTAAAAGCTGAATCTACTGTGTCCTGCTCTCCATCACCACCCATGCCACTGGAAACACCATCAGAGGCGATCCCGAATGACCAGTTGCTTGGACCACGACGGCGGAAGTTAGTAGGTGTCACAACTTTCCACCCGACGCGTCCCCCAGAACAGACCCGGACGACTCTACAACAGTACGCTGCTGCCGCAGAGATGCAGCGTGGAAGAGAAGGAAAAAGAAGACTCCAGACTTCGACAGCGATCAAGAAAATCACCAAGACCCTTCTTTTTGATACCTTCCCCTTAGACTCTCCCCAAACCTGCCCCATGTACCTCCCAGACCCCAACCTTCCGTACCCCAATCATCCCCAGTCTTGTAGAGAGACAATGCTTTAATAATGTTTGTTTGTTTTTGCAGATTTTAAAGACTTCGCTTTGGATTTTAGTTTTTATTTTCATTGTGTTAAGCTTCCTTGGATGTTTTAAAACCTTCATAATTTCTTTTATTAACAAGTCACTTTCTTTAAGTAAAAAAAGAGGGGGAGATGTAGCGGTGGTTCTGAATCAGGAAGGATGAGGACTTCTGGTGGCATGTTCCACAGACAGAGTGTTCCCCCCCAAAGCTGCCAGAGACAGTGGTTTGGACCACCAAGCCACGAACCCCAAGTTCCTGCTATTGGTTCCTTGACTGGTCTGTTATATATCCCAGTTCTGGAACATTCCCTGTTACCCCTTG
>JAVTVJ010000920.1:0-31278 GCA_034509425.1 Eopsaltria australis
TAAGAATGTCCGATTTCGCCCTTTTAGCAGACACTGTTCCCCCGACTCCCTTTAGGGATTCGTTCAAGTCTTTGGTGCTCCAGTCAGATGGCCACTCTGTGTCAGCAATGATAGTAACATCAGATCCCGTATCTATCATTCCGGGCCTGGTGACGGAACTCTGGCCATTGATAAGCTTACAGTCAGTGAATGGTTTGTCTGTACCAACTACCTGGGTCCACCATACAAACGGAGTTCGTGTGTCCCTAGGGATGTTCTCGGGTAAATTCAGTGCTTGGCCTAGCCAAGTCCCTTTAGGCAAAAACCAGGGTGTGGTATTTAACATGATGGTGACACCGATAGGTTTTTTAGGTTGATAAAGTTTCACCTCCGGGATCACAAAAAGTCCTGGGGGACCTCTTATAGAATCTCCCACAATAAGTATTGTGCACGGGTGGTGTGGTGCATTTATCAGTTCCACAGCAACGTGGTGAGGTGTAGTGTCCGTGAGATGTAAAACGAACGAGCTCACCACATCCAGGCGATTGGAGTCACTCGGCGAGGGCTCTGCAGAGTGCCGCGTTGTCGAATGTGGACACGCCGGCTGTTGAAGTCTCGTGAGTCCTCTGTAGGTTGGTGAAGTCGGTGTCGTGGACTCCCCAGGTGCAGCGTTTAGCTTATTTATTGCGGAGCGCGACGCTGACCCGCGCTCCGCTTCCCGTTTCCCGAGGAGTGGCAACAGGAACACGGCGTGGGTTGGACTGTCACGTTGTTTTGATGAGAGGCGGTACCTGCCGGTAACTCGGGATTCACAGAGTTAGTGCAGTTAAAATGTCCTTTGCGAGAGAGTCTACAGTCTTTGATAAAATGACCTAACTTCCCACAGTTATAACAACGTTTTTCAGCTGGCGCTGCTGTGACACCATAGGAATGCGTGGGTTTGGGTTTTACTTTCGCCAAGTCAGGGGTGGTCTCTGGCTTTGGCAGCCTCACTTGGGAGCAGCGCTCAGTAATAAGCTCGATGGTAGGCGGAGGCTCCCAAGGCATCAGCTCAGTGACCCTACGGCACTCCTCATTAGAGTTTTCCCTAACCAGTTCCACTAGCATCTCTTTTTGCACGACCGGGTTGGTAACTGCACGCGCCACGGACTCCCGAAGTCTATTTACAAAGGTAACAAACCTCTCTTGGGGACCCTGCTTTATGGTGGTGTAACCCTGAGCAGGGTCACCGTCAGCGGCTAAACCAAACAGCACCGATCGCGCTGCCCGCTGTACGTCTTTAAGGACTTCAGCCGGAATGTTTTTGGCTTGGTCCCCAGGTTCAGATAACCCTCCCTCCCCACTAAGGTGTTCCATAGTGAGGGAGGCTTTGGCTGGGTCACCGCGATAGGTGGCAAGTAACTTTTGCAGCTCCCTGTGCCACCTGCTTTCCCAAACCCAGAAATCTGGTTCGATTAAAAGGCTCGACATCAGGAGTTTTAAATCGTGTGGTACTAGCAACGATGTTTCAAACGTGGGGTTTATCAACCCCTTGAAATAGGGAGACGCGCGCCCAAACTCCTGACTCGCTTTGCAAATATCCTTAATTACCCATTGCTGTATGGGCTCCCACCGCGCGGTGTTACGCTGCCGGTTGTACGTCACCGGTGCCGCAAAGGGCACGGCTACCGACAACTGCGATGGGGGAGAGGCCCCGGTGGTATAGGCCTCGGAGGCCCGGGTGGGATAGGCCTCATCCCTTCCCGCTTCCGGTGTAGGACCGTGGGAACCGGAAGGTAGACCGCGGGAAACCGGAAGGGGTACAGCGTGGGTAAACAAGGGGGCGGGCACGCCAACGGGAGGGGCGGGGTTCCCGGCAGGGGCGGATCTGGGCGGGATTGGAGGCGGGACTGGGGTGGGAGTTACAGGGTAAGGGGTGGGGCGACCGAGGGGGCGGGGAACTTCGTGGGCGGGAGGAAGGAGGGGCCCCGACGCAATGACATCATCGGCTGCAGGGGGTGTGACCGACGTGTCACTCGACGCGGGGGTGGGGGCTAGGGAGGAGGGGGCGGGGTAGAAGGGATTCACGCCAATCCGGTTCGCGCGCGCGCCAAAGTCCAAACCGCTGCCGCATTGCGGCAAAAGTCCCGATTTGCCATCTTGCAATGGCGCAGCAAAATTTCTCCCGACGCCATTTTGTGGCGTTCCCTTAAATTCAAAACTACTATAACTCGGAGGGGGAATCTGCGCAACGGGCGCAACTGGGGACGGCGAACTGGGGTAAATTGTGAGGACTGGGTCCACCCTGAGCTGGCCAGACTCAGGGTAGAAAGGGTTGGTGACTGCCGTGCTTCGGTGGAGACTTCCATCGTCTCCGATTTCAACCCTCTTGCTTTCGCGAGACGGGCGTACCGGCGCATGGTCAGCCACCGGGATAGAGGGGGGCGGAATGAGGGTTTCAGGGACATGATCAGGGGTAGGGGAACTAACGTCAACCGCACTCAAACCCTCCCCAAACTCATTAACTAAAACATTATAAATTAAAGTCTGCAACCCAAAAAATCGTTTAACTGAAAAATCTCCCCCCTCAAATCTATCGGTTAATTTTTCCCCGACGTCATCCCAATACGAAAGCGTAAAAACCGACTTAGGATGAACGAAAGGAATGTTCCCAAGTACCCATTTCAAAAACTTTTTAAGTAACTTTTTATCAAAACTTTCCCCGGAATCAATCAAACGGTATTTTAAACTATAATACAAAAAACTTAGCTCCTTCTCCCTCTTGCTTTGATGGTTGCCCATCCTATAACAAGAGAGGTTAATTCCCCACTCTCTAAAATAAAGTAGAAAACGTGGCGGTTAACTCACCCGGAGGGACACTGGACCTCCGCGGCGACCTGCAGGGCTTTTTTCAGCGTCCGAGGCTTCTGCTCCTCGCGACGACCGCCAAAGTAAATCCACACACGAGAGATGTGAGGTGCCTTGATGAGCTCGGTTTCACCTCGATGCCTCAGTCCGTCGAGGTCGAGGGAGTCGCCGGCTTTTCTACGAGTCCGTACCTCCACAAGAGGGTTCAGGACACATAGCAAGGAGCGCTCCAACAGGGTCTTCTCAGTATAAGGAGAGTCCTCTTCTGAAGCTACTTGCGTAGCAGCAGCGTTGGGCGCCACTTATCAAAAATAATAAGTGTACCTCGTGGCTTCGCGGCCTCGTGACCACCTGCTAGATGGTTGCCTCAGCCACCCCGGCGCCACCAGGGCTAAGGTTTCCCTGCCCACAGCAACGCTAATCCCAAGTGCTGAGGTGTCGGTGTTCGCAAGCGTGGGTTCTCGCTACCAGTAGCTGCGAAATCAAGGCAATAAGGAGCGGCGACTGTGCTGGGCAACAGGAACGTTTATTGAACCTCGTCCCAAGCACAATGGTGCCGGACAAGGCTGTGCAGGGACGGATAAACAACTCAGGCAACCAATCACGGCAGAGCAAGGGGGAGGAGTTGGGGCGGGGAGAGGACTCACAAACTGTAGGAGTGGTAAGCATGGAATTAAAACCCCAGAAACCCCGTGAGATTTCATGGTGGAAAGATCCTAGTTCCACCCCCAGGATAAAGATGTCTGGGGTATAGTCTGAATGCTGACCACTCCTATGACTCCTCCTCGTTGCTTGTCACTGGTTTTCCCGTTCGTCTATCCAAGTTTGATCCTTTCCCTTCGTCCAGAGAGTTCTCAGTTCTGTACATTGTGATTTGTCTGTTGCCGGTTATCCCCCCCCCGGTTCCTTACCATTGGAAGTAAACCCCTGTCCCTTCCCCAACTCCACCCCTTCGGTCGTTCCCTATTGGCCCTCATGTTCCGTTATGTACTCTTGCATGAGCTAGCTCGAGGCTCTTCTGCCCCGGGATTGAGAGCAATAAAGTACTCTGTTACCCAAGGCGAGAGTCCTCCCTGATTCTCCGCGGCACCCCAGGAAAATCCTAGGATCCTCCGACGCTCCCTCTCTCCTAGGAGACGGCTAGTCTCCCACGTCTGTCCAGCGAAAGCTTAGGACATTCGTGGTCCGCTGGGAGGGGACGGGGCAACCACCGGCAGGAGGCTCCCGGGACGGGGATCCGCAGAAAAACCCCTCAGCGGCTTTTCTGCGGCAACAAACCAACCGGGAGTAAGGGAGGGAGGGAGAAAGGTTCAGGGACCAATCCGAGATACACCTGCACAGAGCTTTCCAGAAACAGGGGAGGATACAGAACTTGACAGACAACACAACTAACAAATTATCAAACAGAGGCGTAACCTAAACTAAATGGACTAAACCAAGGTCGGGATGGCTCCCGGGGGCTTCTTTCCACGAGATGGTTTCACCCACCACCCTTCCTTCCGGGAGCCTGGGGCCGACGTTGCCATGACAACTGCAACACAATATTGCATGATCGAATGGACTAAAAAAGAAATAAGATCCGATCATGTGTATTGGCCCAGGTATGGATCTGGTGAGACTTGGATCTGTCAGGTATTAAATAAATTTGTAAATTCCAAGAAACCATTAGATCCAGAGGAAAAAGATTATGCCTCCTGCTGGATAAAAGACACAAAACTTCTGGAGGTAAAAGTTTTTAAAGAAACAAAGACCCCAGAGGTAGAGGCAGCAAAAGAAAAAAGAGAAAAAAACTGGGATCCCCTAGAAATCCTACCAGCACCCCACCCCGTGTTTGGAGGACTAGAACCTTTCCCCCAGATGCAGGGACCCTCAGCACCTCCCCCCCTTGTGCCGGAAAGACTGGGACCCCTTCCCCACATGCTAGGGGCCCCAGCACCCCCCACCTCTGGCAGGGAGGGATGGAATCCTTTCCTCCCGTGCCAAGGGCCCCAGCACCTCCTGCTCTCAGGCAGGGGGCTCCAACTCCCTTCTCTCCCATCGTGGGACCCTCAGCTCCCTCCCCACCCATTCCAGCTGCCGACTCCATTCCTCCTAACGTCCATACCACCGTGTCCCTCACGGTCCCGCCGGAAGAGTGTGTCTCACTTCCGGCTTCCCCACACACAGCCGATCATGCCTCTAAGGTTCCGGCTCCCTCGCACACAGCCTCCCGTGTCTCTATGGTTCCAGTCCCCTCGCACACAGCCGACCATGTCTCTATGGTTCCGGTCCCCCCGCACACAGCCTCCCGTGTCTCTATGGTTCCGGTCCCCCCGCACACAGCCGACCATGTCTCTATGGTTCCGGTCCCCCCGCACACAGCCTCCCATGTCTCTATGGTTCCGGCTTCTGCAGAAGCCCCGTACCAAAATACCAGAAGTAAAACTCGACAGCAGTTTAATAACTGCTCTCCGGACTCTACCCCAAAACCAGGGGACAGGGTTATGAAGGACGAGGATCAGAAAAACTGGGACCAAGGAGTCAAATTATTTCCTTTAAGGGAAGTGCCGATGGGAGGAGTTCAAGGAGGGACGGGTTTTGTGAATGCTCCTTTAACATCTTCAGAAGTCAGAGCCTTTAAAAAAGAAATTAAGGGATTATTAGAGGATCCTATCGGAACAGCTGAGCAATTAGACCAATTTTTGGGCCCCAATATTTTTACTTGGCAAGAAATGCAGTCCATAATGAATATAATATTTTCCCAAGAGGAGAGACACATGATTAGAGCTGCTGGAATAAAAATTTGGGAGAGAGAAAATCAACAAGGACCAGCAGGAGACCAGAAAATGCCTATAGCAGCCCCTAATTGGAACCATAATGAAGAAGTAGGACGGGGACATATCAATGATTATCGTAATCTGATAATCAGAGGAATAAAGGAGGCAGCACCCAGAGAGCAAAATGTCAGCAAAGCTTTTGAGGGAAGACAAAGGAAGGAAGAAAGTCCCACAGAATGGCTGGAAAGACTTAGAAAGAACATGAAGCAATACTCTGGAATAGACCCTGAAACTCTAGCAGGGCAAACCTTACTGAGAGTTAACTTTGTCACTCATGCTTGGCCAGATATTAAAAGAAAGCTGGAAAAGATTGAGGACTGGCATGAGAAATCATTAAATGAGTTATTAAAGGAGGCTCAAAAGATTTATGTACGGAGAGATGAAGAAAGAGCTAAAATAGATGCAAAAATCATGATAGCCACTATGAGAGGAAACAATTTCCAGCAAGATTTGAAGCCTCCAGAGACCACCCCCAAATATTCAGGCCTTAAAGACAGAGGGAGGGGAATAAATCAAACCTCTACCCGGTTAAAACCTCAGGAGCAAACAAAAAATGTCTGCTTCTACTGTGAAAAAGAGGGGCACTATAAAAGGGAGTATCCGCGCCTAAAAAAGAACCTGAAAATATTCAAAGAGATACACCCTCAAGAAGAACAGGGGGGTCATGTGCTCTATCTTTTGGGGGATCAATACCATCTAGAGCCTATGATAACCTTAAAAGTAGGCCCCCAAGAGGAGGTATTAGAATTTATAGTGGATACTGGAGCAGAGAGAACGTGTGTGATAAATATTCCAAGGGGTTGTGAAGTAAGTAATAACACTGTGAAAGTAACAGGAGCAAAAGGTGAAGGGTTTACAGTTCCTGTTATTAAAAATGTGGTAATTGAAGGGGAATCCAGAATAGGGATGGGAGATGTCTTATTAGTCCCAGGAGCAGGTTGCAATTTACTGGGAAGGGATTTACAAATACAGTTGGGAATAGGGGTTATACCTGAAGAAGGAAAGATGACGGCAAAAGTGTTAAAACTTGGCCAAGAAGATGAGGAGAAAATAAATAAAAAGGTTTGGGCTGGGAAAGGCAATAGGGGAGGATTGAATATTGACCCTATAAAGGTCACGATTGAGAAAGAAGAATGTCCCATCCGTATACGTCAGTACCCTATATCTTTAGAAGGAAGAGAAGGCTTAAAGCCGATAATAGAAGAATTGATAAAGGATGGAACATTGGAACCCTGCATGTCTCCTCATAATACCCCTATCCTACCAGTAAAAAAGCCTGATGGGAATTACAGATTAGTGCAAGATTTGAGAGAAGTGAACAAAAGAACTCGTACCCGTCACCCGGTGGTACCTAATCCCTACACTCTGTTAAGTAAAGTCCCACCTCAGCATCAGTGGTTTAGTGTAGTGGATCTTAAAGATGCTTTTTGGGCTTGTCCATTAGCAGAGGAAAGCCGGAATATATTTGCCTTTGAGTGGGAAGATCCAAAAACTGGGAGGAAGCAACAATTAAGATGGACAAGTTTGCCTCAGGGATACTCCGAATCTCCAAATTTATTTGGGCAAGTTTTAGAAGAAATATTACAAACTTTCCCCACTCCTCCTGGAATACAAATTATCCAATATGTGGACGATCTTTTATTGTCAGGAGAAGTTGAAATGGAAGTTAAGGAAGCTACTATAAAACTTTTGAATTTTCTTGGAGAAAAAGGATTGAGAGTTTCAAAAGGGAAATTACAGTTTGTGGAATCAGAGGTGAAATATCTTGGTCACTTGATAAGCAGAGGTAGCCGAAAGCTGAATCCTGAGAGGGTGGCAGGGATTTTATCTCTCCCCTCTCCTTCCTCAAAAAAGGAAGTTAGAAGACTGCTTGGACTATTGGGATATTGCAGATTATGGATTGAAGGATATACCCAGGCAGTAAAATTTTTATATGAGAAATTGACAGAAGGGGAGGATATAAAATGGACCAGGGAAGATAATAATAAATTAGAAGAATTGAAGTTGAAACTAGCCTCGGTACCTGCCTTAAGTTTACCCTCACTAGAAAAACCCTTTCATCTGTATGTAAATGTGGAAAATGGAATAGCCCATGGAGTCTTAACCCAGGAATGGGGGGGGGGGGGATTAAAAGGCCAATTGCTTATTTATCAAAATTGCTAGATCCAGTAAGTCATGGCTGGCCAGTATGTATTCAAGCAGTAGCAGCCACTGCTATTCTGGTAGAAGAAAGCCGTAAACTCACTTTTGGAGGTAAACTAATAGTATATACACCCCATGCTGTACGGGCTGTGTTAAATCAAAAAGCTGAAAAATGGTTAACAGACTCCAGAATGTTAAAATATGAGGCAATTTTGATAGACAGTGATAATTTGACGCTGGAAGTTAATAAAAGCATAAATCCAGCTCAATTTTTATATGGAGAACCGAAAGATGATTTAACACACAATTGTTTAGAAATTATACAGTACCAAACTAAAGTTCGAGAAGATCTAGCAGAACTAGCCCTCCCAAATGGAGAAAAAATTTATGTTGATGGCTCATCTAGATGCTTACAAAGAAAAAAGGTAGCAAGATATGCATTGGTTGATGGGAAAAATATGCAAACCATCGAAAAAGGGAAATTACCTTCAAACTGGTCAGCTCAGTCTTGTGAATTATATGCTTTAAAAAGGGCATTGGAGTATTTAGCACAAAAGAAAGGGACCATATATACCGATTCAAGGTATGCCTTTGGAGTAGTGCACACCTTTGGGAAAATTTGGGAAGAAAGGGGATTACTAAATTCAAAAGGAAAGGGACTGGTGCATGAGGAACTCATTTTAGAGGTTTTAGAGGCATTAAAATTACCTGAAGAGATAGCTGTAGTACATGTTAAAGGACACCAAAGGGGAATGACTCCAGAAATAAGAGGGAATAATCTGGCAGATCAAGAGGCCAGAGATGCAGCAGAAAATGGGATAAAAAGGGTTATGTTAATTCTATCCCCAGACCAAGAAAAATTGGAAATCCCAAAATTTAGTGAAGCAGAAGAAAAAGATTTAAGTAAAATAGGTGGAGAACAAGATCAGTCTGGGAAATGGAAACTTCCTGATGGAAGGCAGTTACTTAATAAACCTCTTACTAGAAAAATATTAGAAGATATGCATCAAAAAACTCATTGGGGTACTCAAGCCCTATGTGATCACTTTTTAAGAAATTATGGGTGTATTGGGATCTTTGGATTAGCAAAACAAGTAACGGAAAAATGTATAATTTGTCAAAAAGTAAATAGAAAGGTAATGAGAAAAAAAAAGTTAGGAGGCCGTGAGTTAGCCTTGCGACCATTTCAAAGTATCCAAGTAGATTTTACTGAGCTTCCCCAAGTACAGAGATGGAAATTTTTATTAGTAATTATAGATCATTTAACCCATTGGGTAGAAGCTGTTCCCACTGTCAAAGCTACAGCTAATGTGGTATGTAAAACCCTTTTGGAACAAATCATTCCCAGGTATGGAATGGTTAATAGAATAGATTCAGACAGAGGGACACATTTTACCTCAAAAACCTTACAGCAAATAACTAAAGCCTTGGGAATAACATGGGAGTTACATACCCCATGGCACCCCCAGAGTTCAGGCCGAGTAGAAAGGATGAACCAGACTTTAAAAAGAACTCTAACAAAACTAATGGTTGAAACACAAATGTCATGGGTTAAATGCTTGCCTTTGGCTTTATTAAGGGTCCGAACACAACCCAGGGCAGACCTGGGAGTGTCACCCTATGAAATGATGTTCGGGTTACCCTTTTTGACCACCCAACATGAAACTGCTACCTATGAAGTGGGGGAAATGAGTGTTAGAAAATATGTCACCACAATTGCAAAGACACTCGAGGATTTGCGATCGAAAGGGCTAATCCCCCAAACCACACCTTTAGAGTTTAAAATCCATAATATCCATCCTGGAGAGTGGGTATTGGTGAAAACTTGGAAAGAGCAATCTTTAACTCCACAATGAAAAGGTCCTTTTCAGGCACTACTGACAACTGAGACCGCGATCCGAACCAGGGAAAGAGGGTGGATCCACGCTAGCAGAATCAAGGGACCGGTGGAAGAACCTAAGGAGTGGACTATAACCTCAAAACCGGGTGATACCAAGTTAACCCTCAAGCGGTGGCAAGGGGGTAATGAACTGGGAGGACCCATATGATCTAAGGAATGTACAAAGAATCACGCCTAACTGGGAAACAAGGCCAAGTTTATATCAGTGGTTTCAAGTGCCGCCTGGACAAACTCTGAGAAACCTTCGATACCCACCTTGGGGAGGAATACTTCCACTTCAAACAGGAGGATCTGGACTGTTTCAGCCAGAAGGCCCTCATATTTTGGCCTTAGCCTGTGACTTATATAAAGAAGGGGAGGAATTGCAACCTCCATCAGTACCATTCCATATACCCTGTCTGATTCACCCCAATACTGGACATGTTAGCTGGGTTAAATGCAAATGCTTAAGTTGTGGGAAAAATTGGTATTGTAGCTCACGAAAGCGAAACTCTCATTGTGGAAAGTGTCGAGTGTCAGATCTATCCCCTCTCCAGGCAGACCTAGGAGAAACTGAGATAATAACTTTGCTTTGTGGATGGGAATTACTAGTGCCTGTTGAATGGGAAATACCAGAGGAACGGTGGGAAGCTACGATTAAGGAGTGTAAAAAGCGGTTTGCTTGGAAATTGGCAAAAAGGAAGTGACCAGGAAATAGAGGGCAAGACTGGGTTGGCCGCTGTACTCGCCACCGAGAAGATCATATATACACCTGCTGTGGGTAGCAACCCCATAGGCATGGGAGGTGGGGGTATAAGCCATGCCGGACCTCTATTGTTCCTTTTTCTTTCACTCCTTCTTTTCCCTTCTGGGATGCCAGCAAACACATGCCGCCCATGCTACCGCAGGCTTTACATGGAAAGACACCGAGGTTCCTTTTTTATTTCTCACACCCATATCAACAGCCGCTGTTATAACCCATCAAAAGTACGTACCTGTGAACACAATGGGAAAAAATACTGGGTTACAGAAAACTTAGGAGACAGTGGTAATAGATTAGGGAATGAATGTCCAAAAGGGGAAAAATGGGTTTGTTTCACATCTACCTTTAAGAGAAAGGCCCAGGATTTGGTCAAAGAACAACTAATACCCCAAAAAGTAAAACCAACAAAGCCACCCGTATCAAAACCACTCCAAGATTGGTACACGGGACTCAAGCAACAATTAGAAAAGGAAATAGATCTCTCAAAACTTGGGAAGAACCCGTTTGTGGAACTGGGAGAAAGAATAAGTAAAGAACTTAATATAACCAACTGCTGGGTTTGTGGAGGGGCTTTGATGGCAGAGGAATGGCCATGGAAAGGCAGTAGCTTGGGTCCGGCTGAACTCCTCAAGTGGAACCGGACAAATGTAAAAGGGGAAAACAGACCAGGGGGATGGGTTTTAAGCTCAACAGTAATAGAAGAAGAATGTCTCTGGCGCAGTGGGAAGAATTTTGTTAATGAAGTCGGGCACACTCCGTGTAAAAGATATAAAGTTAGTAATGGAACCCTTACGCATTGGATCCCAGAGGCACCAACTCTGTATTTGACCCATAGAAAAACAAAAGAAAAGGATTGTGAATATATAAGTGATATCAAGCTCTTCCGATGTAATGATACAGGCAAGAATCCTTATTTTGGGATCCCAGAAATATCCAAATTTTGGGAAAATATAGATCAACAAAAAACTGATTATTGGAAAGCACCAGATGGATTATTCTGGATATGTGGAAAAAGAGCATATCCAAAACTCCCCTCTGAGTGGAAAGGAAGCTGTACTTTGGGTATCATACAGCCAGGATTTTTCCTACTACCAAAGCCAGATGGAAATCATTTAGGAGTACCAGTGTATGATGACCTAAAAAGGGAAAAGAGAGATTGGATTGGAGGATATCAAAAGTGGAAAGATGAGGAATGGCCCCCAGAACACATACTGGAAGTATATGGGCCAGCTACTTGGTCACAAGATGGGAGTTGGGGATATCGCACCCCCATTTATATGCTAAATCGTATTATAAGACTTCAAGCAGTTGTAGAAATAATCTGCAACAGAACTTCCAGGGCATTGAAATTACTGGCGACTGAACAAAGTCAAATAAGAGGTGCAGTGTATCAAAACAGGTTGGCCTTAGACTATTTGTTAGCCAAAGAAGGAGGTGTTTGTGGAAAATTTAATACATCAGATTGCTGTTTGAACATAGACGACAATGGACAGGCTGTCCTAGATTTAGCCAATAAAATCAGAAAAATATCCCATGTACCAATCCAAAAATGGGAACCGATACTAAAACCTGGCTGGTTGGATAAAATGTTGGGAATAGAATGGTGGAAGAAGTTAGGCTTCTTCCTTTTATGTGCTACAGCTGGGTTAATATTTCTTCCTTGCTTGATCCCCTGTTTTATTCGGCTAATCACCAGCGTAGTCCAAGGTATGCAAGTGGTAACTATGCCTATGAAACCAAAATTGGCTACAACTGGGACAGCCCAAAAGATAATGATACTGAAGAAACAAAAAGATATAAAAGACCCCTTTGAAGAAGCAAAATTAATCTATGAAAGAAATGAGCAAAGAAAAGAATTATTGCTCAAGCCAAATTAATTATAAAAAGGAAAAGGGGGGATTGTTATAAATGCATATTATAGTGTTGGCTTTTCGCAAATAATGAATGCTATGTGTATGATGTTGGTCATTGTAGAAGTTGCTTTTGTTATAGAAATATAATAATTTTTAATGCTTTAATGCCTTTTTGTTTTAGCTTAAATGTAGTGGCTAATGTAGCTGTGTTAAAATGTACCTAGCTTAAAATAACTAAACCGCAAACTTAGTTGGATAAGCATGGGTGTAACAGGCTCCTGTCCCAGGATATCTCTATCGACAAGGAACCATCTGACAGGATATCCCTACTGACAAATAACCGTCTGACTGGACATCCCTATCGACAATAACCATCTGCTGGACACCAACAGACAAAGGAAGAATTTGGAAACCCCAAAGAAACTGCGCATGCTCTAAAAAGGCGGACCCAAGGAGGAGCCATGCTAACAAGTACCTGGAAAATGTAAAATAGTTTGGAGAAAAGTTTGAATATGTATACTTGTCTATGAATATGTAACAGGCTGATGCAATAAGAAAAGTATATAAACAGAGTATTTTCACCATGTCAGATGTGCTCTTGGCTCCGTGCCAAGAGTTTCCAACGTCACCTGGACGTTGTAACCTTCTACCCTATACCTTGTCCCTTTATTGTCCTTTTATTAAACCTTTAAATTTTAACAGGAGACTGGACCTCGTTTTTAACACGTACCTACTTTACAACTCTAACAGGTTGTAGAGTCTTTATACCGCGTCTCATGACAATGTAGACAGCCTAGCAATCTCATTGTGCTATCACAATTTCTTAATTAAAAGTATGCCTATGTTCGACACATCTCACTTTAGCATCAGTAAGGACAACTCGTATTGTGGGAGCGCTTAGTCCTGGCTTCCCGCTGCCTGCGGGCACAGGCCTCGCAGGTGCTAGCCAGCAACATGAGGGAGCTTAAGCTTCCAGGCTGTGCCACTTCTGACGCCGGTGGGCCCAGGCCAGCTCTTCGCACCGCGCCAGCGCTGAGGGGAACCGTCATCGCCGCTGAGAAGCGCTCTGCACCCGCCTTCCTTCCCGGTCCCAAAACCTGTGCGAATCTCCAGTATTTCCCAGGGAAGGTGGCGTAAAAACACCCCGGCCCCCTCACTCCGCTCCACGGTCTTCGGGGACTGTTCCTCCCATCCCGCCGCCTTGCCCTGCCGGCAGGGCCCACCTGCAGAAGCCTCACCCCTCAGGGTGCAACTAAGCCGACCCAGCCCTCCCCCATCGAACAGCAAGGGTTTGCCCCCGGGGAGAGCAGGAAAGTGATAAGTACTGAGTTCACTTCCAGATTGGGTTGATGGGTGTTATTTGTTTGCTCCTCCCCCACTAGTACTGCGGCAGGGGTGCGCTCTATGAGCAGGCTCGGCCCTAGGCTCAAGATGGCGGCGGATAAACAGAAGCACGAGCACGGACGGGTGAAAATTGGGCACTGTATCCTGGGCGACACGCTCGGCGTCGGTACCTTCGGCAAAGTCAAAGGTGAGTGGCAGGAAGTGGGGCTCTCGCCTGTTTCACGGAGTGGCACAGCCCAGTCGGGCTGCGGGGGATAGGGCGCTGGGCATGTATGTTGGGCTGAGCAACAGAGGCTCCGTTGCCGGCTGAGAGACACGGCCGCCTGCGGTCGCCTCACGGTGGCCGGTCCTCTGGGGCTGGAGTCAGGTACCGTTGAGGCCTGACCGGGGCTGTGGGGCGTTTTGGGGCTGAGTTGCCGCCTTAGTTCGGGCTTGGTCCCGCTCTGTTTCTGGCTCAGAGTGTTGGGGGTGGGTCTGAGTTTCGTCGGGGGCGGTACCCGGCCGTATCTGCCGAGCCGGGTGGGTCACCGGGATGTGGCCACCCTAGCACCGGGGGCAGACGGGGGTGGTGGGAAAGGGGTTGGGGAGAGCGATGTAGGGTTGACGTGTTTTCGGGGCGACCGCGAGAAGGCGTTTCACGGGTTGTTAACTGGAGCCTCGCCTCCAGATGCGGCGGCTACAGGGTGTTGGCCGGGGGCGACATTCTGAATGGCGCAGACTGGGTGCGGTGGTGTGGAAATATCGTCTGGTATGCTGTGAACGCCTTTCAGGAAAGGGGAGTTGTATTACCTAACTTCTCAGGGGTAGGGACTTTTAATGGGAAGTAATCGCAGGAAGAGCAAAATTTTTTTCTTCTGTATTGTGAAAAACGAGGTCTACTCTCCTGTTAAAATTTAAAGGTTTAATAAAAGACAACAAGGGACAAGATAGAGCAAAAGGTTACAACGCCCAGGATGCCTGGTACCCTTGGCACTGAGCCAAAAGCACACCTGCTATGGTGCGAGACTCTTTATATACTTTTCTTGTTGTATCAGCCTATTGCATATTCATAGACAATTATGCATATTCAAACTTTTCTCTAAACTATTTTACATGTTCCAAGAATTAGTTAGCATGGCTCCTCCTTGGGTCCGCCTTTTTAGAGCATGCGTAGTCCTTTTGGAGAGTTCAGTATCTTCCTTCGTCCATCAGTTTCCAACAGATGGTTGTTGATAGAGATGTCCTGTGACAGGAGCCTGTCACACCCGTGCTTATCCGGCTAAGCAGGTGGTTTTTTGTAAGTTAGGTACATTTTAACACAGCTATATTAGTTATTTCTCAACTATATCTAACAAAGAGAAAAGCATTATATTTCTGTAACAAAAGCTACTGTTATAAGGATTAACATTATACGTATAGTATTCATTTTGATACTTGTGAAAAGCCAATACTATAATATGTATTTATCACATGTGTTTACAGAAATAATTGTTGGAAGCTACTTATGCTGCATTTATATAAAACATCATCGAATATGTAATGAAAGAAGGCAGTCTTAATTCTTGAGCTGTCTGCATGTTTTGCTGCACAAATATTAATACTTGATGCCCTTATAAGGAAGACAAGCTGTTTCACTCTACAAGGGGAGAAATAAGCATAAAAAGATGGTCCTGAGATTATTGGATTAACTAGCAACACATCTGACACAGATCTGGAAAGACTGCTAAAAACAGTTGACCAGTGTTTATCAAAGGGTTTTTTTCAGCTCTGACTTAAACAACTTTTCCTAGTAGGGGTGCAGATGCCATGCAGTAAGCTTGAAGCCTTGTAGAAATAAAATAGAAATTAAACTTTCCCTCAATGCCATTCACTACAGGTGAAAAAACTGCGTTATCTTAAACTGTTTCTGCTCTGTTGTTTGTGAGAATTGTTGAAATATGGGGGTATGCAAATTGAAAACGTTTTGCAGATGAGTTAAACTAGATTCAAGTTGTATCCTTAAAATAAGCTGGTGGGGTTTTTTATGGTTAACCTAATGGATTGCTCATTTACCTAATATAAACAGTAAAAAACCTGTTGTATTTAATGTGTTAGCTGTCTTTTAACATATCGTTTTTAGTGTAGATGTTTCTATTGTATGTTCTTTCAACTATTGGCATGTTCTGAAGAAATTACTGATGTTTCAACAGTGTTGCCATGTTTCATTTCAAATTTGCCTCCTTTTAGTTTAAATTCTTCATCTCAGAAATAGCATTAGATTAGGGGCACCTCTTTGTATGACTGAAAAAAGTGAGTGAAGAACATAGATTATCCTCTCTAGAAATTGAAAGTTATGTCATGGACAGCGCTCTGTATAATAGCAGAAGCAAATTCTACCTGGAAGTTGCTTGTTAACTTCTGGCATGCTATAGAAAATAGGGATATATTTGACTCCAAGACTGTCTAGGAAAGCAGTGGAAGAATATCTTGAGACTCCTGTTTTTTTTCAAGGCTGGCTTATAAAGTGACACCACCACCCCCAGCCACTGGGGAGCAGTGTGTGAGCCAGCACAGACAGGACACAGGAACAACCACAAAATCCCAGCTGAAATGCAAGGAGTGTATTTATTTTCATTACCTCATCAACTGGGAGATCCCCAAAGCAGCACCTGGGCAGAGGCACACAAGCAGGGGTGAAAGCACCACAGAGTTCAGTCCAGGCTGGAGGATCAGTGAACCTGTTGTTTTCACCTGTTTATCAAGTGTAGTTTACCACTGTGCTTTGGTCTTTTGCCACAGCAGGGCAGGAATCTCGAGCATGCTTGGTAGGTTGCCTCTAAATCTATCACAGGCCTATTTTATCTAAACACAGATGTTCTACTTGTCAAACACACAAGGCTAAACAACAATTAACATGATATACATATTTTTCTACTCTCCAGCTGCGGGTCATTCAAGCGTGTTTGCAATCCTCATCACCAATCTGTTATTTTCCCACATTCCACTCTCTCACTCAAGGGACCATTTCCAATGGGGCTGGCAAAGCTGGAGATGTCTATTTGGGCTTGTGGGGTGTAGACCCGGGTAATTTACAGGGGCATGTAATAAACACATATAGAAAAAGGAATAAACATATTCCTACAATGACAGAATCATAGAATGGCCTGGGTTGGAAGGGACCTTAAAGATCATCTAGTTCCAGCCCCCTTGATGTGAACAGACCCCTTTCACTAGACCAGATTGCTCCAAGTCCCATCCAACTTGGCCTTGAACACTTCCAGGGATGGGGCATCCACAGCTTTTCTGGGCACCCCATGCCACTGTCTCACCAGCCTCACAGTAAAGAATTTTTTCCTAATATCCTAATATTTCCTAATCTAAACCTATTCTCTTTCAGTTTGAAGTCATTCCCCCTTGTCCTGTCACTACATGCCCTTGTAAAAAGTCCCTCTCTATCTTTCTTGCAGGTTCCCTTCAGGTACTGGAAGGCTGCAATTAGGTCACCCTGAAGCCTTCTCTTTTCCAGGCTGAACAATCCCAATTCTCTCAGCCTTTCCTCATAGGAGAGGTGCTCCATCCATCTAATTATCTTGATGGCCTCCTCTGGACTTGCTCCAACAGGTCCATGTCTTTCCTGTGCTGGGGACCCCAGAGCTGGATGCAGCTCTGCAGGCAGGATTTCACCAGAGCAGAGTAGAGGGGCAGAATCCCTTCCCCTGACTTACTGCCCCTGCTGCTTTGGATGCAGCCCAGGACATGATTGACTTTCTCGGTTTGCAAGTGCACACCTTGCACGTGGTCTTATTAAACCTCATGAGATTCCCATGGGCTACTTCTCGAGCTTGTCCAGGTCCCTCTGGATGGCTCCATCCTTCAGGTGTCACCTTTACCATTCATCTTGGTGTCATCTGAATATTTGCTGAGGGTGCACTTAATCCCTTTGTCTATGTCATTGATGAAGACATTAAATAACAGTGGTTCCAATATGGACCCCTGAGGGACACCACTTGTCACTGATGTCCATTGGGATTCTGAGCCATTGACCACTACCCTCTGGATGTGACTGTCCAACCACTTTCTTATCCATCTAACAGTCCATTCATCGAATCCATCTCTCTCCAATTTAGAGAGAAGGATGTTGTTGGGGATGATGTCAAAGGCTTTACAGAAGTCCAGATATATGACATTTGCAATCCTTCCCTTGTCCACTGGTGTAGTCACACCATCAGAGAAGGCCACTAGGTTGGTCACAATAATGCTTTGAATCGGGTGTCCCACTCATCCTGCCAAGGAATTAAACCACTCAGCTAGCCAGGCACCACCAGTAGATTGTTTCATTTGATGCATTAAGTCCTGGAGACACTGAATGTTGTCCTCTGCTGGCTGATTCATCAATTACATTGAAGTGACATGCCTTCAAAATTGGAGCAGTGTTTATAGTGTTGAAGAAGGAGACAGTCCACCGCCAACTGATTTTGTCATGTTCCTTGGCATACAGCTGTTACCTACTTGGAAAGAATGAGGAACATGGATATCAAAAGCACTTGCATAGTGTAATTCTGTAATACAGCTACTAGGACTGGCATGCCAATGAAATATGTTTTCAAGAGATCTGCAGCTGTTAACCCTCCCTCAATACAAAAGGCAGACAAGTTAGTTACAGTAGAGGCTAACCAAATCCAAGTATTTACATGTTAATCTCATGAAAATATATCCAGGACATGTGCTTGTAGTACAAGACTACAAAGCATGATGAGCCAACCTGTGATAAGGGAGTAAAACAGGAATGTAATTTCCTTCCAGTAATATATATGCCATTGCTCCAGCTCCTTCAGCTACTATTGCTCTGAGTTTGATAACCTGATATGGGATAATTGCCCACACGTGTATTGCAGAGCTTCAATTTGATGTTGGGTTTGTGATACCAATAACACCATTCAAATGCTGTCTCCTCTAGATAAGGCACAGTTATTCATCAAAGATACCCAAAACACAAGAACTTGAGAATCTGATATCAACAGAGTACTAAAGTAAGAGAAGTTGGGGTACAGAACCATATGGCATTCGGATGGGTTATTCTCTGAATCTTCATATCTAGGCTTATAGATTGCAGTCCCACCATACCATCTACTGGTGTAAACAATTACCTTTGCCCTCTAGGTAATAATTTGGGAGAGATACCATCTGGAAGAAATTCAGTCTTACCCATGTTTGTATGATCATAGGATGTTTGATTATGAATACTCCAGCTGTTTAACAAGAAAGCCTGCTTTAGTAAGATGTGAACACCACTAATGTAAAGTTTTAGTACTGGTTAGCTTTTTAAAATTGTTTCTTCAACATTCCATTTGTTCTTTCAATCAATTTTTGCATTTAGTGAGGAGGCCCATACTGAAGAATGAGTTGTTCTAGTGCTTTAATTCTGTTATGTTGATTAGCTTATTTGGTGGGTTTAGCAAAAGAAATTGTCCTGATCCTGTATCCACAGCAGAGAATACATATCACCATCATCTTGACAGGGGCAGGGGGCCAATGTAATTTACCTGCCACATATTCAAGGCCCACCGACCCTATTTTACCTTTGCCCACGGCCTATATAATGTCCTTAAATGTAGCTGAGTACAAACAGTACAATTACATGCACATGGTTATAAATGTGCAATGGCAATGGAACAGAAAGCATTAGCAAGATCTATTGCCACCTTCCAGTGTTGTAAATTTTTGCTAATTTTTTTTTTTTCTGAGGGTAACCATGTCCGGCAGTGTAACTGCAAGGGGGGGTGACTTTATTAAATTCTCTATAATCTACAGTCATTCTCCAAGTGCCATCTGTTTTTTAACAGGCTGCCAAACAGAATTGTTAAAAGCAGTCATGGTTTCCTTAACAATTCCCACTTGTTGAAGTGCCCGAATGGTTGGAGTAATTTTTCTCTTTTCCCCAGGAATATGATATTGTTTTGCAGTTACAACCTTGTCAGGCACAGGCAGCACAACAGGATCCCACTTTGCCAATCCGCCGAAGACTCTTATAAATTCCAGTTGTGAAGTCCTGAAGCAGAACTGACTGTTTAAAGTTTTAAGTGTTTTTCCTGCCAACATATCAATACCCACAATATATTTTTTTTTAAACTGGGGCAGTTAACACAGTTGTGGTAAATGGAGTGGTATAGCTTGCACAGGGACTGTCCTGGTGGACAGAGACCGGCAGCGTGTCCCAGAAGCATCCCTCGTGGAGCCGCTCTGGTGGGGCTGCTTAAGTTCCTGCTGCGGACTCTGCTACCCTGCCGGTGGGCGCAGAGACAAGTCGTAGCAGGTCCAGGGGTAAAGAATAAGGGAGGGATCTTCTGTATGGTTATCCGAGGAGTTTATTAACAGTTCCTCACTTGAATGGGTCCAGGGACAGAAGACCCAGAACAAAGGAGAGCATAGACTTTTACACAGCAACAAACAACCAATCAGCTGAGGGTCCAGGGGTGGGGGGGGGGGGGGAAGGTGGGACAAGTTTACACAGTCCAATGAGGAGAGGGAAGGGGAGGAGAGAAAGAACCACAACCAATGGAGTACTGAGTAGCACAGAACCTTCTAGATACAGATACATATGCATAAGGGGTGGATAACAAACAGTCCAATCAGGGGGGTACAATTAGCATAGGAAGAGCCCATCAGTCACGTGGAAGAAACTATTATCCTCCAGAGGGAAGGGGAGGATTCTCAAACCTGAGCAACCCTCCACCATGGCCCCTTAGATCCCTTGAGACCTTCTGGATCTTCCTGGGCCTCAGTGGCAGCCTCAGCGGCCGCCACAGAGTGGCTTTTCCTATTGTTAAGGGAACCTTCGCTCAGAGGGCTGGGGTTAGATTCCCCTAAATCCACAGGTCTGTGATGCAGCTTCTTTATTAGTATTATCATTATGTAATACAGTAACTTCAGCTACAGTATTCACCAGAGCTAACACATGTAAAATCTCCCCAGACCACCACTTTATAGTTAAAGGAACATGGGGTCATTGGTTCCCCCTCACAGTAAGAGACTACAGTGGTGGCAATTTTGGGGGACCTGCCAAACCTTAATTTCTGCCATTTGGGCATTTTCCAGGTAGTGCTTTGCCTTGAGATGGCAGTTGGGGATGGGGCTGGGGTGGTTGGCCTTTTTGCATGGGTGCTAACTTTTGCTGTTGGTGGAACATTTCTGATGTCATAATCCCATTTATTTCTTGGCTTGATGGGGGTACCTTTTTACAAACAGGTTTCTCTGACTCGAAGACAGGTTTGTTGCTTTCTATGCAAATTAATTCTCACATGCAGTCTGTGTTTTCAGACCTTTCTGGAAATGGGTCAGAGGCTTTAGGGGTCTTGGGTGGTCTTGGTCCCCCCCTACAGTCCTTGCCCACTACTCAGCCTCATTTCTGTGCTTGCGATGTGCTGTGTTGTGCTTGTCTCCAGGAACTACAAGAATGTTTGTCCCAGAAAAGTGCTGCCCTACCTCTGCAAGGCCCCTTCTCCAGCCACATCCTGTTCTTTCCCCCAGATTACCAAATCTTTGGTTGGCTCCACCGCCATCTGGCTATCAGTGTTTGAGACATACACATTAGCCCCATATCTTCTGGGATTCTACACCCTGTCTGGATTGAATCCTGTAATCACTGTACAAGACATTCTGTTATCAGAATGCTCCCAGGCACAGCAGAGTAAGGTGATGAGCAGCACAGCAGTACAGCAGCAATTAAAGCAAAAAGTGGTCACTAACAAGCACTAGACTCTAATAGGCAAGCAAACTCCACAGCAAGCACAGGAGGCTGCCTGTTATAAGCTAAACTGCAATAACAGCTACAAATTTGATCTAGCACATCCCCAACAAACCTATTGTTATCTTGAACCCCTCATGCCCTACATTGGATGTCAAAAAAGAACTGTTGTGGTGGAGCTACTGTGTATTGGGTCTGACTGGGGTAAAGCTCACAGGCCTTACACTGCTGTACTTTGCTTTGGTAGCTGGCGTTGATAACAGAGCAGTGTTTTGGCTACTGCCAAGCTGTGCTGTCCCTGTGACATTCCTTCCCCCACTGAAGGGGATGGGGGGGGTGGGGCAAGATCCTGGGAGGGGACACGAGCAGGCCAGCTGACCCCAGTCAGCCAAAGGGATATTCCATACCATATGACATCAGCTCAGATATATAAGGGAAGGAAGAGAGGAGGGGGAGGAAGCACTCAGGACTGGTCCATGTTTGCCTCCTTGAACAACCATTACACGTGCTGAAGCCCTGCTTCCCAGAAAGTGTCCGGACATCGCTACTGATGGGAAGTAGAGATTGACTGTTTTCTCTTCTGCTCTTGCGCGCGCAACTCTCAACTTGTTTGTTCTATTTTTTTCCCCGCTGTAATAAAACTGCCTTTTCTTACCCTGATAGTCTTTTTCAATATTATCCTCTCCCCTCTCCCAGCGGGAGAGGGAGTGATAGAGTGACTGAGTGGGCACCTGGCACCTGGCTGGGGTCAACCCACGACATACTGTTATAATTTTAACATGTTCTTGAATGTCATTCCTGTTAATATTTCATCAAATGAATGTAACTTGAAGGGCTAATAATCTGCCTTATTGAGACACAACTTGAAAAAACCCCAAACTTGCTGGTTTTATTATTGCTCTGTTTCCTTAATACCCCTCTGTCTACCTTATTTGGTTTAAGTTGGGTTTTCTTTTAGGCTGCTTTGTAGTTTTTGATCGTATGAAGAGTACACACATACATGTATGAACATCACTTTTTAAGAGTAGAGGGAGAAATCACCTTGTGGTAAAATGCAGCATTGTTCTGCATACTGACTTGCCTGCCATAAGTGGTCTGGGAATTTATTTAGGATCTGAAAGCAAGTGTTAGTGTTCATGGATTAATGCTCTGTTTCCGTAAACAAATTGTGTTATCTTGTCCCTAGATTATGTGCTATGTTGCTTTCGTCTTGCTCTAGCTGTACTTCATAAAAAGGGCATATTTTATCTGTGATGCACTAGTTTTCTTCTTGAGCACACATTCATTTAATACCATATCTGTGATTGTTTTCCTGTAATCTTCAACATCTTTCTTTTCTGGTGATTGATATGGTTTCATCAATTGACAATAAAAGGATAAAGTAATAATTTTTAATTTTTTTAAATTTAGTTAGGTTTTTTTTGAGAGCTCATGTAATGTAGCATATGGCTTCTTGAAAGTGGGTCTTTAAAGTGGTGTCAGCCCCAAAAGATGAGTTGGAAAACCAGTGCTTAATTCTTAAAGGGCTCCTGCTGTCAAGATAGCTGTCAGTTGAATTCACTCTGCTATTTACCCTTTTACCCTCCCACATAACTAGGAAAACATCACATCAGTACCAGTTTAGTTTTTCATCTGGCTGTACTAGCCTGAGTTAACTACTGACAGGCTTAGCTCATTTGACTGTGCCTTAGATGGGCAGTCATGGAGAAGAAAGCTGTTTCTAGCCAATATCCACACAAAGCTAAAACACCACAGAAGTAAAAAGCTGTGGCATAAAAGAGTACTGAACCAAAATCAGTTATATGTTAAAAAAAAAGCTTATGATTCCTGCTGCAGGCAAATGCAAACTTCCAGATTTTTTTAATAGTTAGACTTTCAGTGATTTGTACTGAGAAAATGAGGGTACAAATTAACTTTGTAAATATTCAGTATTTGTTCGAGGCTGTAGGTTCAAACCCCTGGTCTGTATTGCCTGCCAAACTGATGTAAATTGGTCTTCCTGATTAAAGCAGTGATAAGAGTCTGAGAATGAACGATGAAGATTAGTTTGCTATCTAATGTTGTTTTGCAGCAATATGCCTTTGCACAGCATCACAGCATTAACTCTTTTTTTATATTAATGAAAACATTTAGCTCATATTTCTAATGACTACTTTCCTGTAAGCCTTGGCTTGGCTATTTGGCATATGACAGAAATGCCTCATTAAACACAGCATAGGCTTGTTCAGCTTTTTTTCTACAGCCTTTATGACTAGTACCTGCATTTAATAAGAATGTCGTATTTACTCTGAATGGCCTCGTGATCTGTTCTTTTCCAGTTGAAGGCCAGGTGAACTAAGTTTAGACACTTGCTCCTGCACTTGAACAGTTCAAACGAGTCATTGCTGCTTTGAGACTGTCTTGGAAATCTTCATGTTATGCATAGCCATGGTGAAGCATGAAGGCAATTGGCATTATCAAAGAATAAAGAAATAGACAGAAATGTTAGGTCTGTAAAGGGAGCTTTTTGCAGTGATTCTTTTGAAGGACTGATAGCTCATTGAGGCTTAGGGTGACTAATATAAATATATTTTGATTGCTTCTTATTTGTGAGCCTTAGGTAACTTCTGTCAAGAGGTAATACCAAGTAGCTTTCATAAATATAACACTGGCTTCTTTTCTACACGATGTTATCTGTGGTCTTGCTTTCAGTTCTGTCTTTATGCCAAATTCAAAAGTAGTCAGCCGTCTGTTACCAGTTAGTGTCTGCTGTTTTGCTGATACCAGATATTTTGAACTGCTTTATCATACAGTAAATAAGTTGTTATGGCATGTGGATAAAGGCTTAACTTAAAAGCACAGTAGCATTTCAGTATGTTTACTCCGTGGGATTAGCAGTTTAGTTCTAATGTGATAGCATACAAACAATAACAAAGCCGCAAAGCTGCTTTACAGTAGAAAAAATAAAAATATTTTTGTCTTGATTAAATGCATGTGGAAAAACTTGTATTTGCTATTATATTATGCAGAAAAGTGAAGATTACTTTTATAATCTTTGTAATTAATTTTGTGTTCAGCAGAGGTCTGTTACAAATTGATACGATCCGGTTTAAACCCAGAAAAGCAATGAAAACTAAGTCTCTGAGTATTAAACCAGAAAGAATTTTGAAGGTTCAAAATATACCCAAAAACGAGATTAAAACCAAGCGAGGTTAGATGTTGGTGCCTGTTGTGGTGGTTTGGAACCAGAGGACTTCCGGACAGGTTCCACGGACAGAGGGTTTCCCCCCGGAGCTCCCAGGGGCAGCAGTTGGACAACCAATCCACGGACCCAAGCTCCTGCTATTGGTTACTGGACTTGTCTGTTATGTTTCCCCGCTCTGGGAAATTCCTTGTCACTCCATAGTTCATTCGTTGTTCTCTCTGTTCCCCTCCCCTCCCTAAACCCCATTTGATCATGCACCCCAGCCCCTCCCCTGTATTGCCCCCTGCCCTCATCCTATTGGGTGTTGTTCCTCCCTTAAATACCGATGTAATAAGCTGTTCTTGGCTCTTGGTCCATGTGCTCCCTTTGGAGGCAATAAACCTACCGAAATCACATACCAAGAGACCTCCTTCTCTGGTAGTTCTTGGCTGTTTCACCACGCTCCGGGGGCAACATCTCCCCGGACCGAACGCGGGCCAGCTGTGCTCATAGTCAGCACTCCGAGGGTGCCTTCCCGAGGGCGAACGGCATCCTAGGATAGGGCTAGGACTCCGCTCCCGGTACCAGGGTGGGACTGAAGCAGGGAACGCAACAAAGTGGCGCGCCGAACAGAGACTCCGACCTCTCGGGGTTCCCTGCGAGCTACCTGGATACGCAGCAGCGGTCCGGACTGCGCCTTCGGGACGTCGCTCCCCTAGCGAGAACTTCCGCGTTTTAGCGGGGGGCTGGCAGGGGCCGTCAGCAACCGATCTGGAGCGGATACGCTAGCTGAGCGAACTGACGGAACCAGAGACCCTTGCTCTTTTGGATGTTCTCCCTCCGGAGCCGGTGACGGCAACGTGAGCCGGGATCGAGGAACCAAGACCCGCAACGGAGCGGTGAGGTGTGGCGTCCGCGAAAAAGCGGCGGGAAAGGAACCGAAGTCTGCGTGCGGCGGCGAAACTCGGTGCCCGTGATGGCGGCGAGAAAGCCACCGGGAACCGAGCGCAGGCGGGACGGTTCGGGTGCCGCGGGGCGCGGCGGGATTCAGGCTCGGGGGGAGAGTTTTGTGTCGTATAAAAAGAGCAAGGAGGCTTTATTCGGAGACAATGGGTATTAAGCTGTCCCGAATGGAGCAGGAGTTTTATATCCAAGTTAAAGAGACCCTAAAGTTCAAAAAAGGGAATGCTAACAAGCAGGCTTGGAAATGTTTTGTCAAGTGGATCTTTGCTAACGTCCCTTTTGCTTCTGCTTCTTTTGTTAAAACTCTGGGTTTTTGGGACGTAGTAGAAAAACTTTTACAGGCAGTAGAGAGGGGGGGTGATATTTCTGTTCGAAAATTTTTCCCGTTTTTGATTTTAATTCGTGAGGCTTTACGTAACGGTTGGGAAAGTTTAGAATCCCCGACCCACCCATCCCATGTTCCTAATTCCCCTTTTCCCAATCCCTCGTTCCCGTTGCAGGGAAGTGCACCCCTCAGTTCTCCCCGCTATGGGACCGATTCCCCCATAGCGAACTCCACCCCAACCCCTTCCTCCGAACCCTTAGCCCAAATTTCGCCGGTTACACTCCCCCATTGTTCGATTCTACAAAACGGCCGTGATTTCCAAGATGGCCGCGGCCGCGTGGCACCGTGTCGCCAGCCGTGCACCTACTGCGCAGACTCACGCCGAAAGCCCGTGAATCCTCCCAACCCCTCCCATGGTTCCTTCCCCTTCGCGTCGATTGGCCCCGCGTCGGGCTCTCCCCCCGCGGCCGATGATGTCTTCGCGTCGGGTCCCTTCCCTCGCGCCGGAGATCCCTGCCCCAGCCCGAGGGAGATCCCCGCCCCACCACGGGCCCGGACTGTCCATACCAACTGCAGTCCCGCCCCTAACCACCGCCCACTTCCAGATCCCCACACCCTCCCCTTCAGCTCCCATGAGTGTGAAAGGGCTGCAGTCTGCGATGCGGTCAGTCAATCAAGTCCTGCAGCAGCCTCGGTTGTCCACAGCTCTCAGGGTAACAATCCCAAATGGGAACCACTGTCACCTGCAGCCTTGCGGGAACTTTGTAAGGTAGAGAGAGAGTTCGGGAGAAATTCCCCTTACTTCAAAAGTGTACTGAATTCCACCTTCAATGCAGTAGTGCTAGTCCCATCTGATATAAAAACAATCATGACAAGTATTTTAGTAGAAGCTCAGTATTGGGTGTGGGAAAAGATGTGGAAGCGGCAGCTTCAAAACCTGCTGGACAGTTACAAAAGGGACCCAAACAAAGCCACTCTCACCCTTGATCACCTTTGTGGGGAGGGAAAACAAACTAAACCAATAGATCAAGCCACCAACATCCCTGAAGATGTCTTAAGAGACATTAGCCAAGCAGCAAAAAAGACTCTACTTAGTATGCCTTTGCTCACTGCCCCTGTGCAAAGTTATTCAACCATCCGGCAGAGCTCAGATGAGAATTTTGCGAGTTTTGTAGAAAGACTCAGAGAGGCCATGAGCAGGCAGGTCTCAGACCCAAATAATTTAAAAGAACTATTACGCACAGTGGCCCAAGAAAATGCCAATGCCACTTGCAAACAACTTTTAAACCTCCTCCCCCCAGATCCACCCCCTACCATTGAACATATGATAGAAATGTGTATGAGAGTCGGGCCAACCCCACCAGACCACTCCCCTAACAGAATAATTGGAGCCGCTTCAGTCTATGAACAATTTAAAGGCAGGTTGAAATGTTTTAATTGTGGTTCCCCAGATCACCTGAAAAGAGAGTGCCCTCATCCAATGAAGTCCTCTAACCATCCTCCACCTAAGTCTTCCACAGGCTCCTGGACATCACGTGCTCCACCCCATTCGGGAAACGCGTTGGAGAGGGCGGATCAGTGCCGCGCTCCTCAAAGAAATTAAATGCTGAATCTACTGCGTCTTGTCCTCCACCACCCACACCACTGGAGACACCATCAGAGGTGACCCCGAATGACCAATCGCTTAGACCACTACGGCTGAAGTTGGTAAGTGTCACAACTTCCCACTTCAACACCACAGCATTCACCCACATGAAAGTCACCACCAAGGAGGACATTTTAGAAAGGACAGACATTCTCGTAGTGGGTAATTCTTTGAGGGGTCCACCCGAGCTTTTTATTCTCCCTGAAATAATAACCATCAGACCGGGAGAAAGCTTTTTAATTTCAGCATACTGCAACAATCCACCTTTTTATATTTCAAAGTGGACAGAAGTTGCCCAAGCCATCATCCTTCCATCACACTTCCCCAGAAATGTAAGAACACCCTGCATTTACTGGACACAAGTAGTGGGAGAAGACAAACCACACCTAGATTGTGTGTTGAAGAATGGTAACATGACCACATACCTGAATGGACTTATAGATACTGGTGCAGATGTTACAGTGATTTCCCAAACTGAGTGGCCATCACACTGGGGTTTAAAATCAGTCCCAGGTCATCTAAATGGAGTAGGAGGATCAGTTCCTTCGAAACAAAGCACAGGGAACATTACCGTTGAAGGACCTGGAGGAAGGATAGCCACTGTCCAACCTTATGTAATCCCCTCTGGGTTCACCCTGTGGGGACGAGACGTTTTATCCCAGTGGGGAACAAAACTAGAAATCCCCTCAATACCAAAGGATTTTCAGTAAAGGCCGCTGCTGTGCGCACCACCCCACCCCTGAAATGGACCACCGATAAGCCGGTGAAGGTGGAGCAGTGGCCCCTTCCTGCTGACAAATTGCGCATCCTTGAGGAACTTGTAAAAGAACAGCTTGTGAAAGGGCACATAACACCGACAGATAGCCCGTGGAACTCCCCGGTCTTTGTCATCCGCAAAGCTGGCAAGGACCGATGGAGACTCCTTCATGATTTAAGAGAGATCAATAAGGTGATCTCTGAGATGGGCCCACTCCAACCTGGCCTTCCATCTCCCACAATGCTCCCCCGAAAATGGCCTTTAGCAGTCATCGACATAAAAGACTGCTTCTTTTCTATTCCATTACATCCAGACGATGCTCCAAGGTTTGCTTTCTCAGTTCCCAGTGTCAACAGGGAAGCCCCCATGCGGCGCTACCATTGGAAAGTACTCCCCCAGGGAATGGTTAACTCCCCTGTGCTTTGCCAATGGTACGTCGCTGAGGTGCTCTCGCCTGTGAGAAAGTCGTTTCCGGGAGCCAGAATCCTGCATTACATGGATGATGTCTTAGTTTGTGCCCCAAATAGACAGTACCTAGAAGAAGCCCTGTCAGCCACCATCAGAGCCATCGAGGGTGCTGGGATGGAAGTGCACCCGGACAAAGTTCAACGTGTTTGTCCGTGGGTGTACCTTGGCTTCCGCATCTCCGAGACGACCGTCGCTCCCCAGCAGCTAGAGATTCAGGACGATCCAAAGACTCTCCGTGAACTACATCAACTGTGCGGATCCATCAACTGGATCTGGCCACTGCTAGGTTTAACGACGACTGACCTTGCCCCTCTCTTCCAACTGCTACGTGGTGGCGATAGACTTGACACTCCGAAGGCCATCACCGCGGAAGCCAAGGGAGTCATCCAAAAGGTCCAACGTGCACTCTCCACCTGACAAGCCCACAGAACGGACCCGGACCTTCCGTTCCGTCTAGTCATACTCGGCAAGAAACCCAGGTACCATGGTCTAATATTTCAGTGGGACGAGGGGAAAAAAGACTCACTACTCATAATAGAGTGGGTCTTCCTCCCACATCAACCGTCCAAGAGTATTTCAACCCCACAAGAACTAGTGTCAAAACTTATCAAAAGAGCAAGAGCCAGACTCCACACCCTTGCAGGGTGCGATTTTGTATACATACATGTACCTTGGAAGCTGGAGGACTTTGAAGATGTAATTAAGACCAATGAATCCCTCCAGTTAGCTCTAGACAGCTATACCGGTCAAATTTGTGGTCACAAGTTAAAGCATCCACTTTTTAATACTGACTTTCATTTGGCTCCCAAATTTCTTCTCAGCAGAACACCAATAAGAGACGCCCTTACCATTTTTACCGACGGCTCTGGATCCTCTCACAAGTCAGTCTTGACTTGGAAAGATCCAAAGCCTTTGAAATGGAATTCTGATGTCAGTGTAATAGAAGGATCCCCACAGATTGCCGAGCTAGCTGCCATCGTGAGAGTGTTTGAGAGGTTCTCAGAACCCCTGAATTTGGTCACTGATTCGGCATATGTAGCCGGAGTAGTCCTCAGAGCAGAGCATGCCCTTTTAAAAGAAGTTGCCAACCCGAAGTTGTTTAACTTGCTCTCGAGACTGATTCACCTGTTGTCCCATCGAGAGCAGCCATATCACGTTATGCACACAAGAGCACACACTGACTTGCCAGGCTTCATTGCTGAGGGTAACGAAAGGGCTGATGCCTTGGCTATGGCCGTGTGCATGGCCAACATGCCAGACATCTTTAACCAAGCCAAGCTCTCTCATCAGTTCTTCCATCAAAACGCTCCTGCCCTCCGGAGAATGTTCCATCTTCCTCTAGAGCAGGCACGAGCAATCGTAGCAACATGCCCTTCTTGCCAAAGGTACCAAATCCCCTCGCTTCACCCCGGAATCAATCCACGCAGATTAGAGAGCTGCCAAGTGTGGCAGACCGATGTTACACATTTCACCCCCTTTGGCAAACAAAAGTACATTCACGTCTCTGTTGACACATTCTCCGGTGCAGTGTACGCCTCCGTACACACCGGAGAAAAATCCAAAGACGTGACTAGGCACTGGTCAATGGCGTTCTCAGTACTAGGCTCCCCTAAAGAAATCAAAACAGATAATGGACCAGCATATAGGTCAAAAAAGGTACAAGAATTCCTGCAACAGTGGGGAATTAAACAACTCACAGGCATACCCCACTCTCCCACAGGCCAAGCAATTGTCGAAAGAACACACCAAGATATAAAACGGATCCTTGAACATAGGGGGGAAACAGAAAGAGAGACGCCCATTGAGCGCCTCTGTAGAGCTCTTTTTACCCTCAATTTTTTAAATTGCTCAGCAAAAGAGCCCACCCCCCCGTATTCCGGCATTTCACTAATTCGACCCAAGCTAAATTAAAGGAACAACCACTGGTGTTCTTCAAGGACCCGCAAAGTAGGGAAAAGGTGGGACCAGTTCGACTCATCGTGTGGGGGAGGGGATATGCTTGTGTCTCCACTCCAGAGGGACCGCGCTGGATCCCCAGCCGAGACATCAAGCCCTACCGAGAGCACCCACCAAAGCAGACCCAGACGACTCTTCCTACAGACGCTGCTCCACAGAGATCAGCGTGGAAGAGAAGGAGAAAGAAAACTCCAGATTCCAACAGCGATCAGGAGGATGAGGGAGAACAAGAAGAGATCAACTTAGTGCAAGGAAGAGACTTTCAAATTTACTACCTATACCCAGCTCGTGAGAATTCCCCCTCCGAGCAACCAGATCCTTTCTTCCTCGCTGACACCCTTCCTTTTAATATCTTCCCCTTAGATTCCCCCTAAACCTGCCCCATGAACCTCCCGTACCCCTAATATCCCCAGTCCTGCAGAGAGACAATGCTTTAACAATGTTTGTTTGTTCTATTGCGGATTTCCAAGAAAACCTTCATAATCTCTTTTGTCAACAAATCACTTTCTTTAAGTAAAAAGACAGGGGGAGATGTTGCGGTGTATCGGGACCAGAAAGCAAGGAGACTTCCGGACAAGCTCCACGGACAGAGGGTTTCCCCCCGGAGCTCCCAGGGGCAGCAGTTGGACCACCAATCCACGGACCCCAAGCTCCTGCTATTGGTTACTGGACTTGT
>JAVTVJ010000921.1:0-138539 GCA_034509425.1 Eopsaltria australis
TGTCTTTTCATAGATTACGGAGACTGTCATACCCCAGGGACTCGGTAGTGATTTCAATCCTTGGCCTCCCTACTGGTTGAGAGGGTCCTGCTTCCCCATCATTACTCACTGGCTGCTCTGGTTTGACCTTAGTCTTCCTCTTTTCCACAGGGGCAACTGCTACTGGCTGTGGCTGCCCCTCTGATCTGACTGGAGCCTGAGCGGTGATAACGTCCCTGGGTTCCTCTGCTGCCTCATTAGACTCTCTCTCTTTGGGGTAGGGAAAGGGTTTCCCACCAGCTGGGCAAGTGTATTCCTTCAGCACTTGGCCCATCTCGCGTATCTCTTTCACCAGGACTCCCACCCAATCCGGGTGGGTTGTTTCTGAGGTGGGTTGTGGGACAGGGTCAGACTCTGTAGCAACATCCCTAGTGTCTGGGGCAATGTCAGGTTCTGGGATGGTGTCCCTAGTTTCTGGGGCCATGTCAGGTTCTGTGGCTGCATCCCTAGCCTCTGGGGCCATGTCAGGTTCTGGGGCCTCATCCCTATTGTCTGGGGTAGATGTCAGAGTGGTTATCCAAGTCAGACCCCCCTTATCCCTGAAGGCTAAATAGAGTAGGACTATCAGCAACACCAGCCACTGTATGGTATCATTAGCATTTAGAGAAGATTTGAACCCCTCAAAGATTGGCGGGATAGGCCCAAAGAGCTGGGTGAAGGGTTGTGAGAACATTTCTTTTGGCGTCACTTCTTCACAGTGGGTACCATTATTAAAGTAACCCTGAAAACATGTCATTAATGTGTGGTAGCTGTGAATCCACATGCCTGCCTTCCAGAGGAAGTTGAAAATCCATGAATTCCTCACTTTATTGACCCATGACACAAACTGTATAACAGCCACTGTAGCCTTAGTTATAGGGCCCATGTTTAGATATGGGGCTGCAAATGGGAGAGAAACAGCTGTGACCACTTGCCATACGAACCGGAATAAGCTAGACCACATGGTGCAACTTAATGAGGTTCCTATATCTAGCACACAAAAACTGCGTTGCTCAAGAACTGTTATCCTTCTTCCCCTCGATGCCCTCGTGCCCCACGTTGGGCGCCAAAATCTGTCCTGGTTTGAAGGACAGGTGTCTGTTAAGGAAGGCAGGAGCTTCCCTTGGAATGGGAAACTGTAACCTCTCTCCCTCCGAATTATTATAAATTTGAAATCAAGAGGCTCTTAGGCAAAGATATGGGAATAGGAATAACAGTTTTTTACTACTATCTAAAATAAGGATAACAAATAACAACTATAACATTCACTAACAAACAGAACTAGAAACCCAGTGGCAGCCTGCTCGGCTTCAGGCACCTTTTCTTTTCGGTGCAGTTCCAGTCACAGCCTGCAGGGGCGCTCTGGGTGTGATGATTCTCCGGTGGCTGCAGGGGCGCTCTGGGTGTGATGATTCTCCGGTGGCTGCAGGGGCTCTCCGGCGTGAGCTCAGGTAGCACACGGCGAATGGCGACTGCCCGAAGCACGGAGGGATGGAGGAGAGCCCTTGCTCCACAGACCCTCGGGAGGGGCAGCTGGTGTTGGTGCTACAGCAGGATCCCCGGACACAGGGAGCTGGGACGGTAAGGGGTCTCCACGTGCAGGGAAAAACCCCGCTACAATGTAGCGGAGAAAACTCAGAGCGGGCTGGTGGCAGGCAGGTCGGTTCCGGATGGGGCAGAGGGCAGAGACTCACAGCAGACAGACCGGCAGCTCCGTGCTGGCTTCTCAGGGGCCGTGGGTTCAGCAGACAGCAGCTCCGACCGTCCAGCTCCGAGGGTCCCGAGCAAGAGAGAGTGACCTCCCCCCTGCCCTTGCTTTTCAGTCTCTCCAAATCTCGTGTTACTAGGCTCTGCTTCCATGAGGGGCAATTTTGCCCCACCCTGCTAAGGAGAAAGGCTCTAGCCTTGTGCTTTGTTTCTCTTAAGTACCCAGTCATTTGTGTCTTAGCAACCTATGGGAGAAAAATTCCTGAGGAAAAGAACTAGATCCAACCTTCAACATTCTCCACCCCGAATTTTTTTCCCATGCAAACACCTTACATCAAATTTAAACTTTTGAGGTATATACATACATGCAGATACAGATACAAGCGCAGTGTCATAAGTAGTTCACCCTAAAACAAGATCTCCTTGAGGTATGCATCGGGTCTCTCCATCCCATTGCATCACCCACCAGGTGCAGCCCGGTCCCTGAGCAAAGACAACCCCCCGGATGGGATTGTCTTTACTTGAGGCAGAGTTTACCCAAACAGTCTTTCCCAGCATACCTCTCATGTGTACTACTGGAACTTTATCTCCATCTGTTGTTTGCAAGGGGTCAGAGTGCGCAGGCCTGGCCCGGCTGGAGGAACCTCGGGTGTTCACTAACCATGTGGCCTTTGCCAAATTAGTCTCCCAGTTCTTGAACGTCCTCCCACTCAGTGCTTTCAAGGTGGTTTTGAGCAGGTTATTGTACCGTTCAACTTTCCCAGCTGCTGGTGCATGATAAGGGATATGGTACACCCACTCGATGCCATGTTCCCTAGCCCAGGTGTTTATAAGTCTATTTTTGAAGTGAGTCCCATTGTCGGATTCAATTCTCTCTGGGGTACCATGTCTCCAAAGAACCTGTTTTTCGAGGCCCAGGATGGTGTTCCGGGCAGTGGCATGAGGCACAGGGTAGGTCTCCAGCCATCCTGTGGTGGCTTCCACCATTGTGAGAACATAGCGCTTGCTTTGGCGGGTCTGGGGCAGTGTGATGTAATCAATCTGCCAAGCCTCTCCATACTTGTATTTGGACTACCGTCCACCATACCATAGAGGCTTTACCCGCTTGGCCTGTTTGATCGCAGCGCACGTCTCACAATCATGGATCACCTGGGAGATACTGTCTATGGTTAGGTCCACCCCTCGGTCTCGTGCCCACTTATAGGTGGCATCTCTGCCCTGGTGGCCTGAGGCATCATGGGCCCATCGGGCTAGGAACAACTCCCCTTTGTGTTGCCAGTCTAAATCTATCTGTGCCACCTCAATCTTTGCGGCGTGATCTACCTGCTTGTTGTTCTGGTGTTCTTCGTTAGCTCGGCTCTTAGGGACATGGGCGTCTACATGGCGGACCTTTACGGGTAGTTTCTCTACCCGAGTGGCAATGTCTTTCCATTCATCAGCTGCCCAGATTGGCTTTCCTCTACGCTGCCAGTTGGCCTTTTTTCACCTTTCCAGCCAACCCCATAGAGCATTGGCTACCATCCACGAATCGGTGTAGAGATAGAGCTTTGGCCACTTCTCTCTCTCAGCAATGTCCAGGGCCAGCTGAACAGCTTTGAGTTCAGCAAATTGGCTCGACCCACCTTCTCCTTCAGTGGCTTCTGCAACTTGTCGTGTGGGGCTCCACACAGCTGCTTTCCACTTCCGGTTCATCCCTAGGATGCGACAGGAACCATCAGTGAAAAGGGCGTAGCACTTTTCTTCATCTAGCAGTTGATTATATGGTGGAGCCTCCTCAGCCCGGGTCACTTGTTCTTGCTCCTCTTCATCAGTGAGACCAAAGCTCTCACCTTCTGGCCAGTTCATAATTATTTCTAGGATCCCAGGGCGGTTTGGATTTCCAATGCGGGCGCGCTGTGTGATAAGTGCGATCCACTTACTCCATGTGGCATCGGTGGCGTGGTGGGTAGAGGGAGCCTTTCCTTTGAACATCCACCCCAGCCCTGGTAGTCGAGGTGCCAGGAGGAGTTGTGCTTCAGTGCCAATTACCTCGGAGGCGGCTTGAACTCCTTCATAGGCGGCCAAGATTTCCTTCTCTGTGGGGGTGTAGTTGGCTTCAGACCCTCTGTAACTCCGGCTCCAGAATCCCAGCGGTCGGCTTCGAGTCTCTCCAGGCACCTTCTGCCAAAGGCTCCAGGACAAGCCCTTGTTCCCGGCTGCAGAGTAAAGCACATTCCTCACCTCTGGTCCCGTCCTTACTGGGCCAAGCGCTACTGCATGAGCGATCTCCTGCTTGATCTGGGCAAATGCTTGTTGCTGTTCAGGGCCCCAGTGAAAATCGTTCTTCTTGCGGGGACCAGGTAGAGAGGGCTCACAATCTGGCTGTACTCTGGAATGTGCATCCTCCAAAAACCTATGGCCTCTAGGAAAGCTTGAGTTTCCTTTTTGTTAGTTGGAGGAGACATCGCAGTGATCTTATTGATGACCTCCATGGGAATCTGGCGCCGTCCATCTTGCCATTTTACCCCCAAGAACTGGATCTCTCGAGCAGGTCCCTTGACTTTGCTTTTCTTGATGGCAAAACCGGCTTCCAGGAGGATCATGATGATCTTCTCTCCTTTCTCAAATACTTCTGCTGCCGTGTTCCCCCACACAATGATGTCATCGATGTATTGGAGATGCTCTGGAGCCTCACCCTTTTCCAGTGCAGCCTGGATCAGTCCATGGCAGATCGTGGGGCTGTGCCTCCACCCCTGGGGTAACCGATTCCAGGTATATTGCACACCCCTCCAGGTGAAGGCGAACTGAGGCCTGCACTCCGCTGCCAGAGGGATGGAGAAGAACGCATTGGCGATGTCAATGGTGGCATACCATTTTGCTGCCTTGGACTCCAGCTCGTACTGGAGCTCCAGCATGTCTGGCACGGCAGCACTCAATGGTGGAGTCACTTCATTCAAGCCACGATAGTCTACAGTCAATCTCCATTCCCCGTCAGACTTGTGCACAGGCCAGATGGGGCTGTTGAAGGGTGAGTGGGCTTTACTGACCACTCCTTGGCTTTCCAGGTCGCGGATCATCTTGTGGATGGGGATCACGGCGTCTCGATTCGTCCGGTACTGCCGGCGGTGCACTGTCGAGGTGGCAATTGGCACTTGTTGCTCTTTTACTCTCAGGAGTCCCACTGCATTTGGATTTTCCAATAGTCCAGGCAAGGTGTTCAGTTGCCTGATGCCCTCTGCCTCCACAGCCGCTATTCCGAAAGCCCACCTGAGTCCCTTTGGGTCTTTGTAATAGCCATTCCGGAGGAAGTCTATGCCCAGAATACATGGGGCCTCTGGACCAGTCACAATGGGGTGTTTCTGCCACTCCTTCCCGGTCAGGCTCACCTCGGCTTCCAACAAAGTTAATTGCTGTGATCCCCCTGTCACCCCAGCAATAGAAACAGGTTTTGCCCCCACATGTCTCGATGGAATTAAGGTACACTGCGCACCAGTATCAACTAACGCTTCATATTTTTGTGGTTCTGATGTGCCAGGCCATCGGATCCACACTGTTCAAAAGACCCGGTTTTCCCGTGCCTCTTCCTGGCTAGAGGCAGGGCCCCTCTAGCTCTGGTTGTCATTTCTTTCTTGGGCGTACATGGTAGAGGTCCCCTCGAGGGGATCTAACAGATCGTCCTCTCTTCTGTAATATCTGGCATCTCGGTCACAGGAGGCTGAGGCTACCTTCACTTTAGTAGACCCCCCGCCTCGGTTAGTATTTCCCTCCTTGAGTTGCTGTACCCGTGCTGCCAGGGCAGCAGTGGGTTTCCTATCCCACTTCTTCATGTCTTCTCTGTGATCACACAGGAAGAACCACAGCTCAGATCGTGGGGTGTACCCTCTCTCCCTGGCTGGGGGGCACTGGGCTCTGACTTTGGGGCTTGTGACTCGCACTGGTGCCGCACTCATCATCCTCATCTCCTCCCTCACCTCCCTCATCATCTCCTCTCTGAGGTCTTTGACCACAGCAGAGACCTGAGCCTGCATTGGGCCACTGATCATACTATCATAATTTTTGAGTTTGGTGGCTATGGAGCCCACTGTCTCTCGGTTGTCATCAGCTTTAATTGTTGCAATGAAGATGGTGTATTGGGAGGGCCCTAGCTTTGCCAGGTTCCACAACATTTGCCCTGTACACTTGACCTTGTCGGGGTCATTATCATGTTGTCCATCCCTCCCAAAGAGTACCTCCAATACTGCCACTTCCCTCAGTTGTTGGATTCCCTCCTCAAGAGTCTTCCATGGTCTTCTATGATGATACTCCTGCATTCTCTCCCTGTTGACAAACCTCTCTCTTACACTTATTAAAAGCCGTTCCCAGAGAGACAGGGGCCCGTCATCTCTTCCAAATACCTGATCAACCCCTGAGTCCTGGGACAAGGGTCCCAGCTGCCTTGCCTCAATACTATCCAGCTGCACGCCCATACCCATAAGGTCCCAGACCAGAAGTAACCAGGTTGTAAAAGGCTCACGACCCCGTCGCACAATGTCTTTTCGTAGATTACGGAGACTGTCATACCCCAGGGACTCAGTAGTGATTTCAATCCTTGGCCTCCCTACTGGTTGAGAGGGCCCTGCTTCCCCATCGTTACTCACTGGCTGCTCTGGTTTGATCTTAGTCTTCCTCTTTTCCACAGGGGCAACTGCTACTGGCTGTGGCTGCCCCTCTGATCTGACTGAAGCCTGAGCGGTGACAGTGTCCCTGGGTTCCTCTGCTGCCTCATTAGACTCTCCCTCTTTGGGGTACGGGAAGGGTTTCCCACCAGCTGGGCAAGTGTATTCCTTCAGCACTTGGCCCATCTCGCGTATCTCTTTCACCAGGACTCCCACCCAATCCGGGTGGGTTGTTTCTGAGTTGGGTTGTGGGACCGGGTCAGACTCTGTAGCAACATCCCTAGTGTCTGGGGCAATGTCAGGTTCTGGGATGGTGTCCCTAGTTTCTGGGGCCATGTCAGGTCCTGTGGCTACATCCCTAGTCTCTGGGGCCGTGTCAGGTTCTGTGGCAGCATCCCTAGTTTCTGGGGCCGTGTCAGGTTCTGTGGCTACATCCCTAGTCTCTGGGGCCATGTCAGGTTCTATGGCAGCATCCCTAGTTTCCGGGGCCAGGTCAGTTTCTGTGGCAGCATCCCTAGTCTTTGGGGCCGTGTCAGGTTCTGGGGCCCCCTCCCTATTGTCTGGGGTAGATGTCAGAGTGGCTATCCAAGTCAGAGCCCCCTTATCCCTGAATGCTAAATAGAGCAGGCCTATCAGCAACACCAGCCACTGTATGGTATCATTAGCATCTAAAGAAGATTTGAACCCCTCAAAGATTGGCGGGATAGGCCCAAAGAGCTGGGTGAAGGGTTGTGAGAACATTTCTTTTGGTGTCACTTCCACACCGTAGGTACCATTATTAAAGTAACCTTGAAAACATGTCATTAATGTGTGGTAGCTGTGAATCCACATGCCTGCCTTCCAGAGGAAGTTGAAAATCCATGAATTCCTCACCTTATTGACCCATGACACAAACTGTATAACAGCCACTGTAGCCTTAGTTATAGGGCCCATGTTTAGATACGGGGCTGCAAATGGGAGAGAAACAGCTGTGACCACTTGCTATATGAACTGGAATAAGCTAGACCACATGGTGCAACCTAATGAGGTTCCTATATCCAGCACACAAAAACTGCGTTACTCAAGAACTGTTATCCTTCTTCCCTTCGATGCCTTCATGCCGCACGTTGGGCGCCAAAATCTGTCCTGGTTTGAAGGACAGGTGTCTGTTAAGGAAGGCAAGAGCTTCCCTTGGAATGGGAAACTGTAACTCTTCTCTCTCTGAATTATTATAAATTCGAAATCAAGAGGCTCTCAGGCAAAGATATGGAAATAGGAATAACAGTTCTTTACTACTATCTAAAACAAGGATAACAAATAACAACAATTATAACGTTGACTAACAAACAGAACCAGAAACTTAGTGGCAGCCTGCTCGGCTTCAGGCACCTTTTCCCTTCGGTGCAGTTCCAGTCACAGCTTGCAGGGGCGCTCTGGGTGTGGTGATTCTTCGGTGGCTGCAGGGGTGCTCCGGCGTGAGCTCAGGTAGCACACGGCAATGGCGACTGCCCGAAGCACGGAGGGATGGAGGAGAGCTCTTGCTCCACAGACTCTCGGGAGGGGGGGGCAGCTGGTGTTGGTGTTGCAGCAGGATCTCTGGACACAGGGAGCTGGGACGGTAAGGGGTCTCCACGTGCAGGGAAAAACCTCGCTACAATGTAGCGGAGAAAACTCAGAGTGGGCTGGTGGCAGGCAGGTCGGCTCCGGATGGGGCAGAGGGCAGAGACTCACAGCAGACAGACCGGCAGCTCCGCGCTGGCTTCTCAGGGGCCGTGGGGTCAGCAGACAGCAGCTCTGACCGTCCAGCTCCGAGGGTCCCGAGCAAGAGGGCGTGACCTCCCTCTGCCCTTGCTTTTCAGTCTCTCCAAATCTCGCGTTACCAGGCTCTGCTTCCCTGAGAGGCAATTTTGCCCCACCCTGCCACGGAGAAAGGCTCTACCCTTGTGCTTTGTTTCTCTTAAGTACCCAGTCATTTGTGTCCTAGCAACCCATGGGAGAAAAATTCCTGAGGAAAAGAACTAGATCCAACCTTCAACACAGGTAAATGGAAAAACTGGGTGTATATGTGTTTATTGCTTTTTCCCATGCCATTTTCCACAGAGTTTTGTCTAATAGTTGCTTCTATTTTGATGTGGGAGCTATAACTTCTGAAGGGTTTTTAGAACCTTGAACATGTGGTTTCTTCACAGAAAGAGTAGCCAGCTCTTTCCTTGAAGGTTAATAAAGTGATCTAATTAATTTTACATCTATTAAGAGGTGAAGACATTAGAAAATGAAGCCTGATTATGGAAAAAACCCTAATACCATCTCCTTCCTGAGTAGGTTTTGCTGTGGTGTCTCTGTTCTGGAGTGAAATGAGTATTTAGCTAAATTAAATGAGCTTTGCACTGAAATGAAAACAACAGACCTCCTCTTTAATTCAAGATAAACACTATTTCTGAAAGACTTGATTTCCTTTTAAATATTATTAACCAAATGTTCTTTTCCCAAATTTAAAACTAATATTTGTTAACAGCAAAATTATCATAAATCAATACTAAATTTCCAAGAACATAGACAGGCACATAATGCCTGATGAAATATGGTGACATAAATTAAAATCATTTGACTTAAGAGGGGCAGAACCAGGAGCAGGATCATTTCTGTGACTCTCAATTCTTAAAAATTTCTTTACTCCATACATTTCAAGGAAAGAAGGGGCTGCAATGCCCTTTTCTGTTGTCTATGCAAGCAGGCAGAGAGATCCACATGGGTACCCTGCCAGTTACAATTATTTTTAATGTGTGTTCTCCAGCAATGTATTCAGACACAATTTATCAGTAGTAAAAAATGGGGTGTCCACCATTTTCCATTATAGTTTGTTTCAATATTTACTCATCCTACCTATAGCAACCACTGCTTTTTTCACCTTGGTTTTGTATGGTTTCTTTTTGAGTCCTTGGCTTCAGTTATGTCTTTGACATATGCATTTTACAGATAGGCATGGTACATGAAAATCTGCCAAGGTGCTAAGAATTTAGCATGACCTTGACAAAAGTCCTTGTCAAAGTCCATTATTATGCCTTTCTGCTACATCATGCCAACACATCAGTCAGTAAGCCATCTCTGCTTAGGAAATTTAGCTTCAAGGCTGAGTATATTTGAGTAGGAACAAAAAGTCCTTCTGCATGTAATAAACAAAAAAGTTATTTCTGTTTTATGATTAATTCAATATTGATCTAGCTTTGTTTAAAAGTAATAAACATTCCTGAGCCAGAGTCTGAAAAAGAGCAGAATATGCAATTGCAAGAAATTCTTTTGATTGTGAAATTGTGTGTTTATCCTGGATATGTCTTACATGCATATAATTTGATTCAAGCTTAGTGCAAGCCAGAATTAGAACAGCAAATTGCTTACTTTTAGGAAGAAGCATAATCCAGGGCTTTACTGCTTACATTATTTGTGTAATTAGAAAAAAGGCTGTGGTTGAAGTCACTAATTTAATCTCCAACAAACTGTAGCTTTTGGTAACCTACTGACATTGAAATCACAAAGATTGTCGGGCACATTTTAACTAATCCATAACTAAAAGAATAGTGGATTTTTCTTTTTATAGTGTTACAGTCATAACACTGCAACTGGGAATGAAACCACAGTTTCTTAACTATTTTGCATGTTTGAAAATTTGATTTTATTATTCAAAAATAATGTATAGATCTCGTCTACTATTTACACAACAGCTGTTCAATATTTGGATTCTCAGAGAAAAGTCTGATTGTTTAATTTTCAGATCTGGTCTAGTGATAAGTTCTCAGTTATCACAATACACACTTCAGCCTTTGTCTGCCCTCTGCCTGTTAATAAAATTTAATCTAAGTGATATAATTCACTGATCATAAATCGTGATTTAAATTAATGATAAAAAAACTTGTTTATTTTTAAATGTTTTTCACATATTTACATTTCAATTAGTTCTGTACAATGGCACTCCCAATATAACTCATTTGAATCGTGACTTTCAAGTAAATTTAACCTTTACACTTGAAGATTCATCTTGACTTACAAAAGATAAAAATCTCTTTTATGTGAGCAACTCCTACCATGTTACAATTATTTGTAACTGTTTATTAAGTGTTTTCAATCTGGAAAAATGTAAACAATATATTTCTTCATTACTTAGTAATTAATTTGTATATTGGAAGTTGTGGCAAGCTGCATTTTGTTGGAAATTAGGACCCACTTAGGCAAAAAACATTCTTTTCTATTGAATTAGAAACCCTGCTTCACTTCTTTAATAAAAGCAATAAAAATATCAGGTGCTTATATTACTCTATTGCATGGAAGAAATTCTGAAAGTACTTAATAGGTGAACTGAATCAGGAGAAGACCAACTCTTTTAAAGATTTAGACTTAACAGATCCTCTCCATCTCATTTTTATTTCTGAGCTGAAAGAAGAAGACAAGATTTATTGCTTTCTTGACTTTTCATTTGTCAACCAAATAATCTGATTCATGGGCTAAAAGACAATGTCCTGAAAAAAAAAGTTTCAAATTTTAATCACTTTCTGTTCTAGACAATTAGTCAATATATTCCATCTTTCTTTAAAATTCCTACAAACTTGTACTATTTCAATGACTATCATTTGTTATGTCTGGTATGACTGATGGGTAGAAGTTAGGGGTATAGCACTGTTTTCATCTTCCGTTTTTAGACATTTAATTTAGTACTTTGTATCTGGAATACTGACATGCACTTTCTTGGCCTACCTCTTTGAAAACTGCTACACAACTTCAAAATTTGGCATTTTCTTCTGTGTAGTTTTTTTTTTTTGTTTTTTTTTTGGTTTTTTTTTTTTGAGGATTTTCCACATCTCAGCAGTGTTCTCAGCAGGCTGAATTCATCTACCACCTGAAATTTGACTGTAAATAATATATATTACATTGATAAAGAATTGCTAGCAAGTACCCTCCAAGTAAAAATTAATAATCTTTCCAATATACTTATTATTAACACAGGTATTTATGACTATTATTACATTTCAATTAGTGCTCTGTTTTACAGCAAAACTGAGAGGAAAGCCATGAATGTGCTTCAGAAAAAGAATAAACATGGTTCAATTAATTTACCTATGTCAATACTGTTTCCTCATCATTGCTTTCAAAAGCATATTATTATTAAGCAATATTTGTGGTCTTTAGAGGAGCAGTTGCATCTTAGGTATGCACAAAATAATGTATTAAAGGCAGATATCAAGGTGAAACATCTCTTCTGAAAAAAAAAAAACAAAAAACCCCAACACAAACAAAAAACCCCCACCCAGAACAAAAACCCAAACAAAAAACACCACCAAGATTAAAAAAAAAACAACCAAAACTTTCTTCCTGTGTTGGTTTTATACTAAGCTAAAATATTCTGGGGAAGGAGGCTTTATTTTAACTTCTCTCTGATTTCCAAAAGAAGTGAAAGTTGCAAGAGGAAAATGAGAAGCACCTTTAGGTAAAGAATCTCTCACCAACCTCCCCATTAGCTGCTTTTACAGAGATGGTCACGTCCCTCCTTCCTCACCTATCCTGCTGTACATCTCTGCTGCTTCCCTACAGCTGGATCTAGTGCTTGTTCCCAAACCATCGGTAGACTAACTCAGGTGAATAAAAGTCTGCTGCTTCCAAAGGCCACTGTGTAAGTGAGCTAAACTGAATTACTGGAAAGTTAGACAAGGACCAGAGCCCCCCCAAAAATAAGATATAGAGGTACAGAGTAAAATTAGGCTGAGATTGGCTTGAATTTCAGAAAAATTCATTCTCTGAGGCTTGAAGTGGAATCTGAAGCAAGGGATACATGCTTTAGAATGTGGACCTGTACCTCATCAGCACCTGCTGATGGAGAAAGAAGTTAGAGGGGAACTCATCCTTTCATGGTGGAGAATATTTGTTACTTGTTCTCAGTCCTATTCCTTCTAGCTTATGCAGACAACCTCAGCCCAAAAGTAAAGCTAAAACATCTTAGGAGACAGGAACCAGTCTGCAACATGTTGTGGCCACATGTCTCTTTGGACATGTGAGTATTTGGTAAAGTGAATTCAGACCAAAATATCTACAGCTCTAAAACTCACAGACAGTTGTATTGTTGGCTGAATCAGGAGAAACACATCATTAAAGACTTCTTTTTGACTGAGTACATGTTCAACAATATGTTAAAGGTACAAAGCAAGGATATAATTGTCAAGGCTCTTGAAAATAGGATTGCACAAAGGAGTACTTCAAAGCTAGTGCAAGAAAATCCAACTGCATATGTACACAGCTTGACTTTTTGCCACTACAGCATCTGCAGCATCTCTGTAAATAATTTCCTGAGTATAGACCTTGGCATTCTTTTTTGTTATTTATTATTCAGTATACCGTTCATGAACCACTGGGGAGAATGAATTTGTTGCTGCATCAGAGACACTTGACTGAACATAAGGTAGGACTATATGGCTCAGCATGTTTGTCATTGATAATTATCAGCGCTACATTTGCAATTCCACTCAATTTGTGATAGAAGTGCCATTTGCAACTGGGCAGTAATAGATTACCTAACAGAGAAATTAGCAGCTGGTTGTTGCCCAAATCTATATGCTGATTGCAGCATGAATTGCAGTTCTATACAAAGAGAATGAAAGAGTATTAAAAAGTTTTCATTAACTCTTTCTGAAAAAAATGTTTACATTTGTTTTCTTCCATGGCGGGACATGGCGGGGGTTGCTGGGGCTGTGCTTGGCAGGGCACACTCACCAGCTCCGCTGCTTCTGTCCCGATCCGCTCTAACCGTATTGGGTCCGCGTCCTCCTCGATCCCGCAGGTCCGAGCCGTCTCCGTCCCGGGGAAGTTGCTGTCGCTGTTGCTAAGTCGTTGCTAGGGAAAAAGTTTTCGCCGCCGCGGTCCCAACGCCCCTCCTCTGCCGTCCGGTGCACCTGGCGCAGGGGAGAACACGAAACCGCTGCGGGAGGGGGGGCGGGGGGCGGGAGGGCTGGAGGCTCACGGGCTGCTAGGGCTCTCTCCTCCTCCTCCTGCAAAGCCTCCGTGACCGCCCGTCCCGGAGAGGGAGGCGTAGCAGCCAAATCACAGTCTCGTCAGCTGCAGCCTAAGTCAGCCGCCGAGTGATAAGAGCTCGCAGCTGCCTCATAGAGTCAAAGACAGGCTGCTGCTCGGTAAGAGAAGTCCGATTTGCCCATTTTAAATCAACCCCAATCCAGGATTCTGAGCGTTAAGCTACTCACGGGTCACCTGACAACACCGCAGGGATCCACGCCGGCCCGGCTATTCCACTTTCCTCCAAAGTGGATTGTCCTCCATGAGGCTTTGTACTGCCGGAGGCTATAGATATAGCCAGTCATCGCCTCGTCCATATCTCACACGGGGCACCATTTGCAGTATTCAACGCAGGGGCATCGGACTTCTCTGACAAGACTGTGATGTTGCAAGGTCCTTTATTATACAGAGACTAAGACTACTACAGATCACTCTATGACTACTTGCTAAGACTACTCCTATGACTCCTACTATGGCTACTGCCATGGCTACTCCCTTATGGCTACTGCCCACTATTATGCAGTGAAAATTCCCTTTATACCATCCCACACACAGGATGTGCCATCATATAAACAAGAAAGATAAACAATACCCCACAAGGTCACCAAGTACAATACTCACACACAACAGGTCCAGAAGGCCACAAACCCACAATTCTCTCCCCCATGCCCATCCCTGGTGACCTGGACGTGCCCCCTGGTCACCTCCGGGCCTAGGGAAGAGGCTCACCCCTGGGCCCTCCAGGCCTGCTCCTCCACAACACACACAGTGCAATCCCACATTCTATCACATTTGCAACAGAAAATGTTATCAAGGGCGAAAAAACATACAAGTTAAAAGCTTTGGAAAAGTTATTCAGATTGAATGAGATGCTTAGCTAAAATACTGTCTCCCACAAGAAAAACAGCTTTCCTAGTTTTCTAATCTTTCTCAGAAAAAATTAGTCAAGGCTTATCACCTGATACCTTTTTTTTTTTTTTTAAATTTTGGTTACTTAGCAGAGGCACAGTTAAGAGCAGAAATGGTGAAGTATAATCTTTAGAACTAAAATCTTGCCTTAAGTTCACAGTAATTCAGAACCCACATTGATTTAGACTCTGATGACATACTAGTGTAGACTTTGTTTTAGAATTTGGATAGTTCTTAGGCAATGTTTGTCATGTATTACAAAAATTGCTATGGATGTAATGAATATTTAGGCTTCCTTGTCTAGTGTAGGGGCAATAAAATAGATCTTTTTCTCAATTCTATTAACAGCAATGGAAGACTTCAATGAGCTGAAAGTAAAAATAGCATACATTTCAACACTGCTCATCTTGCAATGCTTTAGACTACATGCATTGCATGCATAGTGTCTCAGTTTATAATAAAAAAGCTGTGATCATTGGTTTTGATCAAGAGGACATTATTTTTTCTTGAAACGTACTGCAGTTTATCATATTATGTGCTGCAGGTCTCTAAAACACATTTCTATTTGTTTAGGAAAATGCCAGGGGGAATGAATCAGGTGGAAAAATAGATTATTATTTCATCTCACAAATGATTTTCCAGAAACCTTTATACATTAGAAAGCTTTAAAATTGTCAGAGAGGCAGACCTCTGTTAACAGGACATCAGTAGACATCAAATTCTGTATGGTTATAGGGCCTTTTGCCTTCTTGTCATCCAGCATAATGACATAGCCCAGTCATGGAGGTTTACAGTCCAAAATCACTTTAAACTGTGTTTCAACAGCCTGATTTAATCCTAGACTGGGCCATGTCTTTTAATATGTTTCTGGGAATTATCCAAAAGAATTGTACATAGTGTCTGTGATGAGCTTAGGGGTTGGAAATCTTTAAATTAAACTGGAAAGGAATTAGTCAATGTGCTGTGGGTTGTAACTTAGAAGCAAGTGGGTTACTGGGGGGTTTTTGGGTATTTGTTCTTGGGAAAGACTGAATGTAGTTTTGGGTACTTCTTACCAATTTTAAAAAGTATCTGGCATAGTGGAATTTATAAACTAATATATTTTACCTTGCCATTGGATCAACTAAGAACATGCACATATTCATTTAAGGATCAGTGATCATCTGATCAGCAGGGACAGGTGCCTTAATGTAATCTCATATACATACTCTTAATCACCTTTAAAATCGTTTACTTCTGTCCAAGACTGCTGCAGAAATGTAATTGCCAGGCAGTGTCTAAGCCTTTTGCCAGCACTGTGAAATATAATCTTCCACACAGAAAATATTCTGCAAGACTATTTTCAGTAATAGATCCTGTTTGAAAATGTAACAGACTAAACCATGCTTCTCTGGATCAAAAGCTATTCAAACTCCCTTCTGCTAATGAGAGATGAGATCGGAACTGTGGAAAACATATTGTGGACAGTCATCAATTAATTGAGAAAATATGTCTGCTTAGGGGTTTGAGCCAAACATGCTGTGAATGGGGTTGTCAGGCGCAAGTGGTTCTGAATAATGTGGGAGAGAAAGGGGAAGCTGTAAGCATCCTAGTCTCTGGTATGGCTTCTAGAGGTTTTATCACAACCAGTTGGCTAAAGATCTGTCTGGCTCTGGAAGAAGCTATCTAATATAGGTAGACTCATCCTTTCAGAAGTCAGGTAAAAAGATAGGCTAGGCAATATTTTGACCACATTTATTCAACTTGAGAGGGACTGTGATACTGTTAAAAAGAAATAGAAATCAATGCAACAGAAATCAGTTGAGATATCAAGTTTAGGAGCACTTTTCTTTCTATAATAAGAACCTGAAAATGAAGTATTAGAAAACTTGGATCACAACAGTGTGTCACAAACCTGGTTGCCCACTAAAGAAACTAGGCCTCCTCTGTGGTAATTAAAGTCCCTGGTAGGCATAAATTTGACAGTACTGCTAATTACCCAACCTTGTTCACTGAAAGGGAGCTAGTTGCCTGTAAAATAGAATAATAGAAATGGCAAAGACTCCGAGTTCAAGAGAAAAATAATACATTTTGGATTAGGAGCGCAAGTGTCTTTATATAGTTTCTCCTATTATGCAGACCTGAAATTTGTTCAGCAAACAATTTTGGGGAGCAAAGAGCTAATGTGACTCATGAACACTGGCCCTCCCATTGGCTTGATTTAGTTTTTCATTCTGAGTACTTCCTTTTTCATTAGCTATCACAGTGAACCCCTATTGTGTGTTTTGATCTGCTGCTCCTCATCAAGCCCAAATGATGAGCCAGGCTGGAAAAATCAGGCTGGCCTTACTTAGTAAAACATTATTTTTTGTAAAGCTTTCTGCCTGTTTTGTCTTTTATCAATAATGCAGTATTCATGGTATTCAAAGCAAGTAACATTTTTTCTGTTGTTTTTTTTTCCCGTTTTTTGTTTGATGGTTTGTTTGTTTACTTGGTGAGTTTTTTTGTGTTTTGGTATTTTTGTTTAATTAATATAAACCATGAACAGGGAGAACAAATAATTGGATAAGGGATTCACATGTGAATCTCAAATTTCTACAAAGTATTCTGTAAGGAGCTGATTGTGCCCATACATCCATCTGCATTTTTAAACATTTTTGTTTCATGTTCAGCAGAAACAGTATTGTTTATTTCCTAAAGGATAAGCAATTAGAAATGAATATAGTTAATACATGTGGCTTTTTTTTCCTGTCTCTTATCAGAGCCCCAACAAGCCATCCACATGCTTCAGTAGGTTTTATGAAACATTTGCAAATGACAAACAGATGGCCTTTTTGGGTTGCTGTAATAAACAGTGACGATTAATATTGGGTTGGAGTTTGGATCTAGTTTTTTTGGTTTTTTTCCTTCAGGAATTTTTCTCCCGTGGGTTGCTAAGAGACTAATGACTGGGCTAATGGCTGAGTACTTAAGAGAACAAAGCACAGGGCTAGGGCCTTTCTCCTTGGCAGGGTGGGGCAGAATCCCTCTCATGGAAGCAGGGCCTGACAACATGAGATTTTGGAGACTGAAAAAAGCAAGGGCGGGGGGAGGCCAGGCTCTTGCTCGGGACCCTGAGAGCCGGATGGTTGGAGCTGCTGCCTGCTGAACCCACAGCCACTGAGAAGCCAGCACGGAGCTGCCGGTCTGTCTTCTGTGAGTTTTTGCCTCTACCCCTATCGGGAGCCAACCTGCCTGCCACCAGCCTGTCTCCCCCGCTCCTCCATGCCGCTCCAAGTTTTTCGCTACATTGTAACTGGGCTCCCCCTGCACGCCGGGACCTCTTGCCATCCCAGCTCGCTGTGTCTGGGGATCCTGCTGTGGCACAGACACCAGCCGCCCCCAAGGGTCTGTGAAACAAAGGCTCTCCTCCATCCCTCTCTGCCTCAGGCAGCCACCATTGCTGTTGTGCTACCTGAGCTCACGCCAAAGCACTCCCTGCAGCCACCAGGGAATCATCGCACCCAGAGCGCCCCCTGCAGGCTGTGGCTAGAACTGCACCAACGGGAAAAGGTGCCTGAAGCCGAGCAGGCTGCCACTGGGTTTCTGGTTCTGATTGTTGGTTAACACCATAGTTGTTATTTGTTAGCTTTGTTTTAGATATTAGTAAGGAACTGTTATTCCTATTCCCATATCTTTACCTGAGAGCCTCTTGATTTCAAATTTATAATGATTCGGAGGGAGAAGGGTTACAGTTTCCCATTCCAAGGGAGGCTCCTGCCTTCCTTAACAGACACCTGTCTTTCAAACCAAGACATATTGCCACTCTTCATGCAGTATGTTCAGTCATATCTTGTCTGCCAGGAGCTGTTGTTTTCAGTGTCTCTGTAAATACTTATGGCCTATTCTATAATTGAATAAATAGAGAAATAAGCAAGCTTGAATAATATTCTTTAAACAAACTCCTAATATTCTTGAAAATATATCTATAATAAATGAGATTTCCCATAAAGTAGCAGGAACCTATCCATCCTTACTGAATTTATATATGTTTCCTTTTAAAAATTTATTTTAAGCGACCACAGTATGTTTGTATTGATGCCTTTTTCTGGTCTTAGGAAATAAAGGCTCAGACACGGTTAGAGGGTTGGGGGTTGTTTACCTCGGTATTTTAATAGGATCCCGTTCGATGGCTTCTGCCATCCAGGTAGAACACGCCGCAAAATCCCCGTCCCCCCAATCGAGTATACAATTAAAGACTCTACACATTAGCATATCTAGCAGGAGGGCCCAATAAGGGGCCTGGATGGCCTAACTTCTAGTTTACAAAATCTGTCCTACTAGGAGACCTTGAGGGCTCATGAAAACAGAGTGTTTAGTCTTCTAACTCTACGTGGTTTCAGGGGTGTTTAGTCTACTGGCCTACTAAACACCATGAAACCAGGCTAAACTATCACCTAAAGCATCACAAGTACGCATGCTAATACTTGTGAATATAGGGAACAGTGTAAGAAGTATTCAGAAGAAAAGCAGCAAAATCCTTTAGGCATCAGTATGGTTTTGCAGTCTGGTTCCCATTGAGGAAGACAATGTTTGTTGTGAGAGCTTGTCAGCATAGGGAAAATAGCACATGACCATTTGGTAGGGATATCAACTGGCGGTGTAAGAATGACTTCCTATCACTTCCCATGTAGAAATGCTTTTATAACAGGCAGATCTTTCACCTAAAAGTTTGTCTTCCCAATAGATGAATAAAGCAAACCTACATTGTCCTCAGGCTGGCAATAGATAATTGGCTATTTCTAGATTTTCAACACTTTGGAGCATTTGGCTAAGGACATCAGTGGTATAGTTTGGATTTATACCTAACTACTACTCTGCCTTGACTTCCCAAAGTGAAAGAGCTCCAGATTATTCCCATTTAGAAACAGGGATTTCTAGAGAATAAAACTGTCCATGCAAGATGCTTTCTCTGTCTTATATAGTGACATTTCCTAATCTCTTTTAATCATTAATTAGAAAACTAGCTGGAAGCGTCATCTTTTTTCTGACTTCTGTGCAGCACTGTGCACACTTAACAGAGATTAAGTGACAATTATTTCATCTCTTTTGTAGCCCTGAGGAAAGACTTGCTGACTGAATTATTTTGATACAGTCATTGAGACAATTTTTATCCACTTAATTTAATTTTTCTGTTTTAAATGACAACAGAGAAATAATTTTGATGTCTTATTACTTTGGAGATATTGTATCTCTGCCATTCAGTGAACTTCTACCGTGCTAAATTGTCCTTTTGGAGATCATAAAAGTGTCTGAAAAGCTGCCTCATGCTGTATTCTGCAGCTCGTTGCTTTTCTCTTTTATGTATGTTCTTGCTCATGCTGATCAGTAGTTTCATTGTCTGTGATGTTACAAACATCTTCATCTTTCAACCTCTCACAGTCGCAAGCCTTCCTGGAGCAGTATTTCATCCTAAAGGCTTCAGGAATAAAAAGTTGAATTTGATAAATAAAGTTACCTGTGAAAACTGCATGTTGGAAAGTGGCAGACTTTTTATTCGTTTTGGCATTTTTTATAGGTTATTATTCCTGAAGAGTTCATTAGTTGGCTTTCACTGGATAATATGAAGGTTCTTGGCACTCTTATTAGAACTCAAGATATGACAGCTGGGTCTCACCTCAAAGAAGAAAATTAAAATAAAAAAAAAAGACAATTACAGTGTTCCTCAATGTGTGCTTCTGTTTCTAATACTGTGGAAAATCTTGCTGCCTTGTACAGCTGTATTGTTCTGAACTTGATAGCATAGGGGTCAAAATGATTTTGGGGTTGTAGTAGTTTAGTAGGTTGTGGGAACGGTAGGCCTTAAGGGTAGGCCTTAGGTGTTGTCTTTGTTAGGTATAAGTGTAGTCATGAGAACCACACCTGTGTGCTTTCTTGTGACGATTGCTTATAACAAGATCAATGAAATGATTGCTTAGTAAATATAAGTAAGAATAATAATTCAATCGCAACAATCATGAGAAATGTTAGGGGGTAGTAGGAAAGGGGGGCTGAAACTTATGCTTGGGTAAAAACAATATATGCAATAGAAACAGTATCGAAGCTGAAACTCATGCTTGAGTGAAAACAATATATCCAGTAGAGCAATGTTGAATTAATGATTAACTGATGATTATATGATGGTTATATAAGGAACAGTATAAAATGTATCCATTTTCAAACCCATGTCAGAGCTTGATTTGGGTTCGACCCCTGGCTCCCAGGACCCTTCAATAAAAGCACCTGCATATAATCATTCTGTGATTATGTGTTTTTTATGCTAACAAACTGAAAGAGCAGGATCAGGAAGCCTGTGTTTTCTGACTATGGAATAATTTATACTCTCTGGTCCACATCCCCAAACACCAGTCATGGCATGATGTTCACTTACAGAACTGAGCCCACGGAATGGCCAATGTTCCCATGCTGCCACTCCTCCTTGCAGTCATTTGATGTCGCACATTCTGGAGGCAGTTGGTACTTAAGATACGAGATGGACCCACAGTCTAAGTGGGTGAGTAAAATCAGAATGGTCAAGTACATAGGAAAGGGTTAACTTGGCTTTGACAGATGTAAACTACTTGACTTTTTTTTGCAGGGGGTTGCAGGTTGCAGTATGTTACCTATTGATATCATGGCACAAGATTGCACAGCAGCTTTCTTTGGAAGTAACAATGATTTTTCGTCAGAAAAGGGAAGAGGAATCTCCTTCTGAAGGTGATGATAACAGTAAAGAGAACCTAAGAAATGAGGCTAGACTTAAAATACACTGCTACTTTTTAGGCAGCTGAAATGAAATTATTTTTTCTGTCATGCTAAGAATAAAACTAGAGACTAAAAGATGTTCATGATCCCTGTGTTTTACTTTTAAAAATAGTACCTTATTTAATCTTATTGCCCTGAAATAAAAGAATGCAAAATATTCAAACAAAATAATTTTGTTTCATTAAAAATTACTCTTATTATTAAAAATGCCTGTATTCTAAAACTGAATTTAGCTTACATCAGTTTTCAGATCTGGTTAGAATCTGTGTGTTAAAGTGCTATGATTCAACAGACACATTTCTGTCACACATATATATCTGATGTTTTAGAAACTTATTCAATTTAAACTTCACAACCCATATATCAGGGGCAGCAGACTCAAATCATTTTGGTTGCTCATGGGTCCTGGACTTGTAACTTTCTGTCTTGTTTAAACAGAAGCCCTGGAGAGATCTTTCAAGCCTAAACTGCTTGTTGTACTATTTCCTAAAAAATTAATCATTCTTCTACTAAAATAAATGACACAAACACAGTTAAGGGCACAGCTGGGAAAACAACTTTAAATGAAAGAAGGTAAAACAGTCTAATTTTACCATGTTTAAAAGTGAACATTTACGTGTAGCTTATTTTAATTGTTTTTGTATTTGTTTATTTTTATAATTAGAAAGTAGTTCTTCCTAAAGGTGGATGGTTTCATTACAATTACTTGAATAGCATGACTAATTTGATTTCATGCAGAATTTAGCAACATATGTAGCTAAAAATAATCATGATAAGTCTATAACAATTTATCTATATGTTGGAAGTCTTAAAGTTGTACATATAGACACGTAAAAAAAGGGTTTGCATAGTAATGAATGAAGTTAGTGTGCACCAGGTCATTCACCATAAGTCTGATTCAATGTTCACTGTGATCTGTAAATTTCTGTGAAAAATGAAGCCAACTCTTAATAATTAGTTGAAGTAAAAAGGAGGTTTATTAACAAAATGATTTAGGAAAAAAAATAAAAGCTGGGTCCACAACGATTAGAGACTCTTATAACCGATATGGCTAAAAACCCACCACAAGAATCTGTGATGCTGGGCTCTACTTGAATTAGTCCCAAGTAGAAAAGAAATAAAATTCAAGCCTAAAATCCCAGCACCGGGCTCTGCCTAGGCTAGCGCAGCAGGACGTTTACCCCATTACATCCTCTTCCTATGTGCCACAAATAACAGATGCACAAAGAGATAACCCAAGGGCAGGAAGGCCCAACAGGGGTTATCTCTGGCGCCAGAGGGCTCAAGCCTCAGCTAAGAAATAACATCTCAGTCTGCAGATGGAAGGGGAGATAAAGAAAAATTGCTGACTTAAGAATCATGGTTTTACACTATAAAAGATACAGGAGCTATCACTGAGGCAGAAGTCTCTCACACCCTAAAAGTGTTTGAAGCTTCTCCCCGAAGTCTGGACGCAGGCTTCGTGGTTACTTCTCTAGAGATTGAGGGAAAGGATCTCGATGTGCTGCACCAACAAATTGGATGGTAAGATACATTGAATCCTAAGCTTATACTATTTCTTTGCTAGCTGTAACTGAAAAAGGTACCATTCTCGTGCACTGTATGTTTATCTACTAGTAATCTTTCTTTTTGTTTTATTCCTATGTAGTATTGGTTTGCTTCTAAGTCTTATATCTGTTAGTTTTCTTGTCTATTAATAAATAGTTCATTCTATAATAGACAGAACCAGTCATCATTAAAAGAACTTATATACGAAAGTGAGTTTTGGGGTGCTGGTTACCTCAATAACGTTACTGCCTACTGCCAAGGCCTGGGCAGAAGTCAAGGACTGATTTTAACTCCCACATCCATTCGTGACAGCTAGTCCCAAGCCTGAGAGCTGCAGGGGGCAGCACTCCAGCAAGCACCAGACAGTCCAGTGTAGGCAGGGAAAGGAAGCACTCTCCAAGCTGTGCACAGGGTTTTATATCCCCTTTGCTCCTCCCATCACTGCCCTTGATCCGCCCTCAATCCGCCTCCTAGGTTGGGGCTGATTGGTAAAGTCCAAGATTGATGTAAAGTCTCTTGACCAATGGCTCGTTGGTTTCTAGGGGGCAGTCCTCAGGGTGATGTCATCAGCACTTTAGGTGGGAAAGTGCCTCATTGAAATGCATGGTTGCCAAGGAGCTCAGTGACAGGCTAACTGCCAGTTTCTAAAAATAGTCTCTTAGCCAGGGGTGGGGGTTCTCCCTCTGGAGTGCGTGAAGATCCTAGTTAAAATTCTTAGAGAAGTTTTTAGTAAAATGTAGACTTTAAAACTCTGTTTAACACTTAGAAATATTATTAAAGACTTGAACATGTATTGTAAACTTCCATTAACTTTAAGAACCACTTAATAACTTCATTAATTATAATATTAACTTAACTTCTTATCCTTCTTTATGAATGTGAAAGCCAACCCCTTAGATTTCATTTATGACAGTTGGCAAAGCAATTCTTGGTAAATAAAAAGTCTTTTGGAACTAAAAATTTGTGTAACAGTCTAGATTAAATGTACCATAAGTGGATGGAGTTTACTGACTTTTAAATAAATTTTAGAGTAGAAGAATTGTGCATGATAGTGAAGTTGATGGAAAAAAATGATGAGAGTAAATTACTGTGTTACTGAGATCTGGCTATACAAGCAGGAGTGTTTTCTACTGCGCTGTCTGCTGACCAGCCCCTTTCATGACATGGGCATTTGGCCTGGTCTTGCAGAAGCTTAGGAACTCAACTCTGTGGAAAATTTCTATTCCATTTTTATCACAAAATATTGCGGATAAAGTAGAAAATATTTTTTATTACCTGTGATGGTGTCCTACAATTTTCTAAGGCTTTTTTTTTTATTAAAGAGAAGAAAATTAGAGCAGAACATGAAGCAAGCAGAGCTAAACTTCATTAATTTTAGTGACCACTGTGACCCTTATACAATTACAGATTTCCCCAGTGACAGGGGAAGTCTTCTCCAGAGGGACTAGATGGTTTTGTCATCTCTCTAAGGCCTAGCTGTGATTTTAAAAAGCACATCAGATCCCCAGTAAGTTTTCTATAAATTGAAATTGATTAAAAGATCCCACAAGAGGAGAAAGTACTCAGAAGAGAGATACAAGAAATCAAGCTGCATTTCCATTTTAAGCACCCAAAAATCTGGGTTTAAGCTCACAAGACATATTAATGAAAAAAATTACTGAAACTTTGATGAAACCAGATATCAGATTCCATTCTGCTGGAATCAGAACTGGCTATGGTATGCCACAATCCAACACCTCACTCCATCTTTCCTGACCTGAAAGACTAGTATTACATATGGAGTGCAAAGCCATCAACTAGAGGAATTCCATGGGCTTTGTAGGGATGATCCATAGACTAGAGGAATGATATCTGTGTTTACGTATCAAAAGACAAAAAAGGTGATGGTGTATTGGAATGTGTGGGATCAAGTAGGACATAAATTATATGGAAAAGAGGGTCAATACTGTTCTTGTTTCAGATGGGCTAGAGTTAACGTGAAAGTTGGAAGATACCTGTTTTATTTGACAAGAATAGGGAGATGACCTTGAATAATTAGTTTTAGTCCTGTCATGGACCACAGGTTGTGTTAAAGTGCACATGCACTCCCTAAATTATGTCTCCTACTGCCACTGCCCAAGGCATGACACTGGGCTAGATCTCTAGTCTGGCTCAGTAAGTATTTCTTTTCTTCTTAAAACTGCTTAATTTTTCATTGCTGACTGCAACATGAAATTTGGAAAAGTGCTAATGAAATCTGTCAGTAAAACACAGCTGTATGCCAACGCAGAATAAGAATGGATTAACAAATAAGAAAGATCTGGATAACCTCAAGGATAGCAACAGAAGAAGAATCATCAAACTTATTAACACAAAGATAACTCATTAATATTTTGCTAAGGATTTTTGCTTTAAACAATGTCTTGATACTGGGAAAGAGCAAAGTAATATAAAGTCTCAGTAGGATGCAGCCATGAAAATGTAGATGTTATTATAGTAGAAGCATCTTCAGTGGAAGTGGGAACATATTAATATCATCATAGCTGTACTTCTCAGGAATGTTTTCTGACGTTCCACACACATGTTCAAGAAACCCTCATCCAGAATGGACTGGTTTCAAGGAATGGGCTATTAAGGTGCTCAAAGAAACATAGCTGGTCTTAAGAGAGGAGGCCAAAGTTACCTCTAAACCACAGTCAGAGAAGATGATGCAGTCAGAGTGCTGTGTGGAAATACCAGCTTTAACCTAGCAAGCTTGGGTACTGTCAACAGTCCAATAGCAAAAATAAATAGTTCAACTTGGTCTAAACCACTGTCGACAAAGTTTCATATACTATTATGACTGAAACACATGTAGTTTGTATTACTGCATAGTACTTTCTTTATCTTTCTCTCTCTTTTACATCAAGGGTGAGATGAACCCCAATGCCTCATTGCTGATGTGTGCCTTTCATGATCTCCAACTGATAAATTCTCATGATCAAGATTTTGTGTGCCTGTACAATAATCCATTTTCTCTCTAAAATTTTGTAGATTAAATATCCAAAAATTATAATGTTGTTGTTCATTTAAATTCAGAGGACTAAAGATTGAAAATTTCTATTCATTCCCACCCAGTCTGTGCATAAATATTTTATTTTAAAAATATTCTATTGTTCTAAAGTGAAGGAAACAGGATAATTCCTTCTTATTTACTGAAAATTCTGATATCTCATTAGGATCCCTGCTCAGTATCTCTCCAGATACCATTGTGACCTTATTGTAGTATGAGTATCATTGATCAAGAGACAGAAACCTGTCAAAATCTCTTAATATGGCAAAACAGCTGCAGAACACATTTGTACAGAAGACAGACATTATGGGCAATCTTTTTTTACATAAAAATAATGATACTTCTGGAGGAAATAAAAATTTCTTGTTTTGTACAATTAAACTGCAGAGAGTGTAGTGGTTTCAGTTGGCCTATTCAGGATTGTGGCTAAATGCCAGCACACTTACCTAAATTTACTTGATTGCTTGTTGTGAGATAAGGATTAGGAGCAGGTAAAGCAGGCTCAAACTTTATAAAGTACAAAGAAGTTTTATTAATATATCTAAGACAAAGGGAAAAAGAAAAAATAACCCAAGAAAAACCAGAACAAACTCCCCAGACCACCCCTCCTTCCCCACTTCTCCATTTCATTCTCCCTGACAACATACAAAAGACAACACTTCGACCTCCAGTCAGTTTACCACCTCAGAAACCGTTCTTGTTCCAGTTCATTTAGGGAGAGAAGTTTCTTTTGCTTACACCATGGATCTTCTGTAAGAAAAATACAGTTTTTATGGGTCTTCTGCTTCACCATTAACCGCCGCCCGGAGCAAAGTCCAGCTTAATGGTGGATCTCTCCCACACCAGTAGCCTTCCCACAGCCACTTGGGTGGGTTATGAACAGTCCACAGGGTACCTGTTTTAAGGATGCCCAGTTCAATTGCAGCAACAAAGAAAATCCCTTCTTCTGTGCTTAGCAACACAGGTTCTTTTGGCAACTTAGGTTTTCTAGCATTCTCCCCGGGACCAGGGCTCTGGGTCACAGCCTCTCCTCTCTCTTAGTTCTAGTTTCTCATCAGGCTGTACTTTTTCCAACACTTACTTGTCTGTACTTAGGTATTTCAGTTCATTGGCTGCAATAAGAACCTCACATCCCCCTTTGGACTATATCTTCATATATTACAGAGAATTTATTAGCTCAGTCCCCACCCATGGTTCTCTAAAAGAGTTTTCAGCTTCACTCTTGAAGCAACTTCCCATGCACCTCCTTGTGAGTATCAGTTCTGCTTTCTTTACTGACTGTAAAGTCTCTGTGCTGCACTATGTAGATGTCCTCACTCGTTCCTCTCTCTGCGAGGAAGGATGGGTGTCTGTGAGTTTAGTCCAGGCATGGAGAGAGTTAATCTCTGTCTCTCTCTCTCCGGCAGTGTGAGGATCACGTGCTCTCTGCCGGGCTGTTTGAACAGGTCCGAGCTGGATGCTAGACGCTCTCAAGGGTCTCTCTGCTTGGCTCTGCCAAGCTGGCTCGGCCTGGTAGGGCCATCTGGGCCCGGGGTGACAGGGCAGGGCCTGGCCCGAGCAGGATGGAGTCCGGCCTGGTCCTTGCCTGGCCCGGTTCTCCCTCTTGTGTAGCTGACACACCGCCTGAGCTGGATCTGCTGAAAATTCCAATCGTTTCCTCCCCCATGCCTGCCCGGCTGCAGCGGCATGGCTGCCGTAAAACCTCCCTTCCCCCCCCCCCATCCCTCCTTTGGAAGGAGGTGTGGGGGGGCCTTACCAGCGAGAGAAGCAGGAGCTGCTCCTCTCTACACAGCAGCAGCAGGTCTAAAGAGGAAGAGCTTCAGAGAGTCTCTGCTTATATATGGTTTTTTCCTCGAAGGTGGATCAACTTTTTAATTGGTTTACCTACCTATCAATCCTTAAAACTACCTGATTATTGGCTCTCTCTCGCAGGAAGGAAGTTGTATTCCTTCCTGCAGCACAGATCACTTCCTAGATTTTGACCCCTCTGGCCTAACCCAGGACAAGAGAGCAATCCTAGAATTTAAAAAATATGGTTTTTAAGTAAAAACTTACCATCTGTCATCTAATAGCTCTTTTCTGCTACAGTGTCTACAAGATGAAGGTCTTTAAGATCTTTCAGATTGTCGCCCTGATTTTTACAGTGTGCTGTGTTGATACTTAGTAGAAAAGGTTCTCATAGATTTCATGTAAACATAGTCCATGTTTTGCTAACTGGCCAAAGATTGTTTTGTACCTTTGGTATTGTTTGTCATTCCTTTCCCAAAGGCGGAGAAAGTTGATGGACTGTGTTTCTCACCTATGGAATTGGAGAGGTGGTAACCTCATTGTCCAATCCATAATTGTATATGAAAAGGTATAAATGTAAGAATAAAGAGAGGCTGGCTCTCTTCCGCTCTTCTTCTCTCCGGCCCAGCCTTGGTGGCTCTGTGACCTGACTGAGTGCCTGATTCTTTCGCGTCCGCCCGTGCGACATCAGATCAGTACATGACTTGCTCTGGACAGTGGAATGGTGCAGGACACACTGCAATCTTTGGATCATATCACAGATGGAAGAGATGAATACAGGCAATAAGCCAACATAAAATGAAAATAAATGTCAATGTGCCATCTTTAAGGGAAACCAAGTGTACATGTATTTTCCTCTTGCATGTGTGTTAGTGACTCAATCACTTCCAGTGTTCAACCCCTCAAAAAAAACCCCAAAATCAATCAAGCCTCCACCAAAAAGCAAAGCAAGTTAAAAAATAAATTCAAGTGGTTTTTTTTTTTTTTCAAGAAATGTAGATAAGTCAATTTCTGCTTTTGAGCTATGATGGCTACAAGGACCACAACCTCTTTCTGTGAGGAAATTAGATTTCATTTGAAGAATTTGCCAACTGTACCATTTTGAATTCCTTTATATGGATTATCCTTGTGACATAAAGGCATCTGTATCATAACAGAGGATAAGGTTCTCATTTACAACTAAGCTTCTTTACACTGCTAAAATAACCTTTCCCATTTACTCTAATATCTTTCTATTGCTGCCTTAGAGGAGTTTAGCTAAATTAGCTAAATTTAGCTAAAACTAGATCAGTATCAGTTTCTTGCACATCTAAAGAACAGAGCTATATGAGGGACACCCAGACACATAGATTAAAGAAAAGTCAATTAAGAAAGAGCAGGAAAGCCAAGCCCAATGTTTTTACTCTGTGACTGCTGAATGAAAAACAACAAGATAAATGAGTTTTTTAGTTGCTTTATTTTATTGAAAAAGAAATTCACAGAGCTATAATACTTATTTATTCTTCTGGTCTGTGTGGAATTTGAATAAACATGCCCATTGCTGAATTTTACAGACCCTAAAAATAAACTGGAAGAAAAAGTCATTAACTGAGCTAGGAGAGAAGAATAAGACTGGGATTTGGACCTTTGGGACTCATTATTCTCTGCTGCTGTATCAAATGTCTAGGGAACAGGAAAGTATCTTTGGATAACATTTCACAAACTAATTTGGTCTTTGAGCTGTGCATTTCACCCAGCTGAGTAAATATTATTTGCCGCCAACTGAGTAAGCCGTTACATTTGCTAAAGTGAAATTGCTGGTTTGGAGCACTTAAAGTGGGAAGGCCAATAACAACAGGAAGAATTAATAGGGATGTGGCTTGTGTAAAGTTCTACAAAGTTTAGCCTCTCCTTATTGGCACTAACTCTTGGTTATAAGCTAGAATCTGCAAAAGCAAGTCAATTTTTGCCTTGGGTTGCTGTGACAACCTTAACACAGCTGATGCAAACAACCTGAAATTGTGTCTAAGAGTACAATACAACTGAAACTCCCAGCCAGACTTAAGGGTGCAGGGAAGAAAAAAAGAGAATGAAAGAGGGGGATTTTTATGGGATTTATTGTCTTTTTCTAAGTGAATCTATCAGATTTTTTAACAACAAAATATAGAATCTATCTTGGTTTTGGTTTATTCATTTTTTTGGTATTGCAAGCTTAAAATCTTCATTATCTTGGAAGATTATGTCTACATTTAACCATTACAATATTGAACTGGTAGACTGGTAAACTCCACACTTGGTTCTAAATTCTCAGCTTAGCTACAGCACAGTTTGGATTCTTTTTATGCAAAATAAATGCATTTGCTTCCTGAGGAAATTAAAGCTTATCAAGGAAAAGTTGAGCAGAGAAAAAAAAAAGCTAGCCCAAATTCAAGCAAGCTATTTGTGCTGATCAAGAAGAGGAGAAATACTCCTGAGGCATCCTAGTTCCACAGTTTAGACCCAGCCAGCATTGACTTCAGAAGGAAAATTATAAGAATTCATAGGATTAAAATGACTCCCCCGTAGTCACATAGCTTCCACATAACATTGAATAAACTCGAGGGTGTATATATTCATTGTTAAAATTACTGCTCAGTTCCAAAGCAAGAAAAATGAGAAGAATTGGCACTTCTAATGTATATTCAGTGACTGTTTTTACTGAAGGATTAATATACATGGATATCTAAGAGTCCTGCAGCATATCAGACAAATTCTTAATAGATAAAAAAAAATTTAGTAATACTAACAGTTCTGGAAAAATACAAGAAAAAAGCATTGGAGACAGAGTCTGTGTATCATGAAAATGCATAAGTAGACAGAGATTGTCTTCAAAAATATTCATTAAATTGATCTTTCATAAATTACCTTTCAGAACAACTTTGGTATTTGGAAAGTCTGTTCTTCAGAGAATCTAAACTCACACAATTGACTTTGAGAGGTTGGAGGCCTTGTGAATTGATACTTTGGATCTACTTAGGTCCCTCTTCCTTTTTTTTTCCATTGAAGATGGATTAAAACCAGGAGGAAAAATGCTGCAAGAATACTCTCAAATGTCCTGAACAGGTCTGTTTCCCATTTTCACAAGTCTGCCTTCCATCCCATTGCCCCTTGCACACACCACACATAGAAATACACTTCTGACTTAAAACAGAGATCATCATCAAAAGAACTGCTTTAAAAAGAACATTATGGAAGAAAAATTAATATTATACATTTGCACCAGAAACTTAAGCCTAAAATGACACTCCTCTGACTAGAGAACAGCAAATTTATGATTCATCTTGTGTCTAATAAAAGCCAGCAAATCCTGAACCAGATTCCTTACCCTTCTTCATATGGGTTTATTTCATATGGATTCAGTTAATAAAGGCAGAATCACAAAAACACACAGGCCCAGATATGCTCACATATAGATATTGCACAATAATGTGAAAATAGTGATGCCGACCTAGATAAATAAAGTGTATTAAAAGGACCACATGAATTAGCAAGATTAGCTCTGTTTATGAAAGACACATATTTAATACAAAGTACATAGATAGTACTTGTCACGAATGGATGTGAGAGGTTAGATCAGTCCTTGCCTTTTGCCCAGGCCTCTGGCAGCAGGCAGTAACCTTACTGAGGCGGCCAGAACCCCAAAACCACTCTTGTGTGTGAGTTCTTTTAATGATGACTGATTCTGTCTATTATAGAATGAATCATTTATTAAAAGATGGGGAAACTAACAGACATAAGACTTAAAAGCAAACCAATACTACACAGGAATAAACAAAAAGAAAGATTACTAGTAGATAAACATACAGTGCACGAGAATGGTACCTTTTTCAGTTACAGCTAGCAAAGAAATAGTATAAGCTTAGGATTCAATGTATCTTACCATCCAATTTTTTGGTGCAGCACATCGAGATCCTTTCCCTCAATCTCTAGAGAAGCAACCACGAAACCTGTGTCCAGACTTTGGGGAGAAGGTTCAAACACTTTCAGGGTGTAAGAGGCTTCTGTCTCAGTGCTAACTCGTGTATCTTTTAAAGTCATAAAACTGTGTCTCTCAAGTCAGTAATTTTTCCTCTATCTCTCCTCCCATCAGCTCTGCAGACTAAGATGTTAATTCTTAGCTGAGGTTTAAGTCCTCTGGCACCAGAGATGACCCCTGCTGGGTCTTTGTGCCCTTGGGTTATCTCTTTATGCACCAGTTACCTGTGACACACAGGAGGAGGAGGTGAAGGGGGCAGACGTCCTGCCCCAGTACTAGATTCATTTTGCAAACATATGATCTCCAGAAATCTGTATTGAATCCCTTCAGTCTCCTGGTGGCAATTTCCCACAATAATAGGGACTTACAGATTTGCAGAAGCATTGTCATGATAATTGCCGCGTCCCTCGGGCATTCCGAGAGCTGACTGCCAGGGTTAGTCAGCACCCCGAGAGGCGGCGAGGGGGTGTCCCTGGGGTCAGGTTCACGCTCGCCAGGAGTTGTTTTAAAACAACTTATAAGGTATAATACAATAAACAAGATTAAAAGGATTTCTAAAACATTTTAAACTTGAATGAACTTAGTGAATTTAAAAATGGTCTATCTCTTTCAGATTCCCTTAGGGATGGGATAGGGGGTAGGAAAAGGGGAGTTAAGGGAAACACGCGAGGGGAGGACAAAGGGGTACAGGTTTTGTATATAAATGATAATAAAAAGGCTTTAAATTAACTCAAAAGACACAGAACAATAAGGAAAACTAAAAGAACCCAATATGTAAAAACACGGGGAAACCCATTGTCCATAACTCTCTGGAGACAGTCGTCAGGTGGGATGACTCAGAGACGGACGGGCTATAGCAGGGTCCGATATTGGAGGCTGTCATGGTTTACATTCTGTTGGAGTTTCTTTTGGTTAGCTGAGTTTTGATTTTCACTTTTTCATCTTTGCTGGTTTTTTTCTTTTTTCTCCGTTTCCAAGCCATTTCTCTTTGGTGCAAGCCGGTGTCATGGGCTGCTGGCATGGTACCTAGAATACAGGCTGCCCGTTCCCCCTCCACAGCATAAGCCGCCGTGGTCGGGGTTCCGGGTTCTATGTGGCTAGGCTCCCGGCAGTTTTTTGCCTCGGGCGGGGCCCCCCCCTCCACGTCACAAGCGGCGCGGGAGCCCCGGCCGGGCCGGGCCCTCCCCGCCTCGGCACCAGCGGAGTGGGGGCTTGGGTGTGGGCGGTCGCCGGTGGACTGGGCGGAGGCACCCGTGAGAGGGGCGGAGGCCGCGCGCGAGGGGGCGGTAACCGCGGTCAGGGCTGGGGGGGTGTTAATTGCGATCGGGGCGGGAACCACGATAAGGGCGGGAACCACGATAACGAGGGGAGTGCCCGACGAGGTTACACCCATCGACGCCATTGGGAGGGGAGCCAGCGCGGGGGACGGCTTAAGGGTCTGCCGGAAGGGATTGTTCTCCGATAAAATGGGGGCAGGGATTCCCGCGCACAAGATAGGAGGGGGGGTACTCCCTGCCACGAGGCCAGCGCCATCTTGGAGACCGCCGCTATTTTGAGAAACAGTAAAACCAGGAGGGAGTGTAACCGGGTACCAAGGAGGAGGAACGAGGGTTGGGGAGAGGTCCGTGCCGAGAGGGCCCTTCCCGTCACGGTTGGGGCACAGGGGGGACCGAGGGGGATCAGGGAGTCGGCCGCTAAATGGCTTGGTAGAACCTCCCTGCACCGACTGGTGGGACACCCGCCGTGGTCCCTCCCGTTGTGGGGAAGAAGGGTACAAGGAGCATGAGGTCGGGGTAGGGGGAGAGGATTTAACTGGGGACCCAGAGCTTTCTTCCCTTTCACGCAAAACGTCACAAATTAAAATAAGTAACTGAAAAAACTGAGGGCTTCCCTGATCCCCTGCCCGCGCATCCGAAGTTAACTTATCCCCTACTTCATCCCAAAAACTTAAAGTGGTTACAGAAGTACCCGAAACGGAAGGAAAATTAAGAAAAACCCATTTAATAAACTTTTTCAAAATCCCCTTCTTAAACTTTCCCCGCTCCGCACTAAGGGTAATTTTAACTTGGTGATAAACGTCTCTCTGCTGCTGGGACAATGATAAAACCATTACAGCCGGCAGCAGGCTACCCTCTACCCAGGAAAAATGAGAGCAACATAAAAATTTTAGCAAAACGCCCCGTTCTGGGGTGGTGGCAGGCGCCCCGCACTCACTCGTCCCCACACTTACCCTCCTGTGCGGTTTCCTTTCGCGACTCGCTCTTGTGCGGTTCCGGCCCGTCCCTGGCACCAACGAAAAATCTCCTGGGTAGGGTGTTTCGGCAGCAGAATCCTCTTCAGCTCCTCTGCTCGCAGGAGAGAACACCAGCGTCTGCTGGAGGAGTAGCAGCGCATAGCAGTCCTGGAGCCTTCTCCGAAGACGTCTTTCCGCACCCTCTCGGAACGAGTCTCTCTAAAACAGAGACCCGTTCCTCGAGGAGCTGGCGAGTCCGAATGGGAACTCCTGATCAGCAATCAGGGACACTCAGCAAGGACCGGAGCTAAGCCGGTCCCTGTTCGGGCGCCAGCTGCCACGTCCCTCGGGTGTTCCGAGAGCTGACTGCCAGGGTTAGTCAGCACCCCGAGAGGCGGCGAGGGGGTGTCCCTGGGATCAGGTTCACGCTCGCCAGGATCCTGGGACCCCAAGCCGGGGGTTGCTGCTTTCCGAAGCAGGCAGGCAAAGGCTACCGCGGCTGCCGAAACTGTAGCAAAGAGACGGGCTCCCGAGACGGAATAACGACACTGAAACAAAGTATCGGGGGATCCATACTCCGTGAGCTCTGAGAGCGGAGTAACTCAGTAGCTGAGAGCCCTGAGCCCAGCCGCGCATCAGACTTTATTGTGATCATAACAACCAATAAGATCGGGGCACCGAGGAGGGACAAGGGAGGGACAAGGGGGAGGGGACCAACAGAGGGTATTTCGGGGAGGGGGCTGAGAGAAAGACAAGGGGGAAAACCAACCATCTACCGAGTAGAAACGAACATTCTAGAAACTGAGGGTGATAGACAATTGATGAACGTAAGCACAAACCAATGGGGAGAGAGCGGCTGGCTTACTAAGAACACACCCCAACTCAGCATCTACCACACTTTGCCCTGCCCCAGGGGGGATCTTGCTGCTCCTTGGGTCTGTTTCACCAAGGGCTTTTTCGGGGGTGTTATTCTTAGCTTCAACAGCCACCACAGTGGTCCTTTCCAGTGGACTCTTCACGGACCCCCTGGTCTGTCACTCATCTCTCTCCTGGATTGTCTCGGGCACCCAATCAATCACCCGGCACCGGCCAGCACCAGGGGGAGCTGATCACTGAAACCGGGTGAGGCGCACCTTCAGTTCTGCTTGCTGCCCGCCGCACCAGACGGTGGAAGGATCCCAGACGAGCCCCCATTTGTGAGGAAAATAATCCACGAACACCAGAGGTTTATGTCCAAAAAGGAGACAGAGGAGTCCTGTAACTTCATTCGAATAAAGGGAGAGGCCATGGGGCATTTCCCCTGGGGTGTCTCAGAATTTTGGAGGATGCAACCTCCCTTTATCCTAATTCCCGACCACATTTCCCTTCTCTCTTTTCCCATTGGCTGAGGTATTCGAGAGGCACAGGCTTCCCGGAATGCCTAATACAGACCCCCTTTTCCCAATGTATTATCCCCCCCTTGTCTTTCCCGGAATGATCCTTCTTGGTTCCTTTCATATTCCAATATTCAGTTTTATTTATCAGTAGACCTGTGGTTTGTTTGTAAATGTAAATTTCAATGGAATTCTCCCCATTGTTTATTTTATCTCTGGGTGCCAGCCTTATCTCTCAGACACTGTTTGTGAAGACAAGTTTCTTCATTCCTTTCAGTTTCACCTGCTATTCTCAGGTTCTATACTATAACTGGCAGGATAGGAATGTTATAGGGGGATCCTTCCTTCCTTCCTTCCTTCCTTCCTTCCTTCCTTCCTTCCTTCCTTCCTTCCTTCCTTTAAAAGAGGATATTGCTTTTTAGATACCAGTTGTCCAGGTTTCTTCAGAGTAATGTGGAGAGGCTCCATATCCAGTTTTCCACATTCCCATGGAACTACCCACACCAGTGGGTTCAGTCCAGCATTCACAACAGTGTTAACCTGCTCATTACCCCCCACAACACCAAATCACATTCCCTATTCCAGTCATCAAATCCCCTCTCTGCAAACCACAAACACAACTAGGAATAATCAGAACCTCATGCTTTTCAAACCCATCTCACACATTTAGCAAATCTCATGGGTGTCCCAGTGTTACTTTTATTTGCCGGCAAAACTCAACACACACCTTTCCCACTTATGAAAAGAACATTTGAACAGTTATTCCCTCTTTGGCATAGACAGAGAAGTTCCCGTGCCTACTAGGAAACACACTTCTCGGTTGAGTCCCCAGTACGATAGCAGATCGCGACACCCTGAACAACCCATTTTGAATGTTTCATTCCTTCCCAATCTCTGTCCTGGTGGCCGTCCCCTTCCCTTTGGTCCTGGGGCTCCCTGCACTTTTTTCCCGTTGGGGGTTGTGAAAACTCTGCCATCACCTTTGCCTTTGCTTCTGCTGTGACGTGGACTGAGACCCTGAAACTTATGTGATTTAAGTTTTGAGGTAGATATGTTCATTTCAGCACTGAGACGCGTGCTCAAAAGGACCACACGTGTCGTCAGCTGCTCTTATCTCTGCATTTATCTCCTAAAGTACTACATATGCATTAAATTTCTTAACACATTTATACATATTCATGACCTATCCCTGCTTCATATTATAATGAGTTCAAAAGTAATGCCCATATACTAACGCCTGCGCAGTTCCACCTCGAGCCGCTTGGTGGTGGTCGTGGGCGAGGGTTGAGACGAAGTAAAGCAAGTCTTCCTCAGGATGAACTCTTCACCCTGATCCTTCATGCATGCTCTCTCGTATCTTGGTCTTAGTCCAAACTCCGAGGCTGGTTTTGGCCAGTTTAGGGGTCTGGAGAACAGGAACCAGGTTACATTTTCTTCCTTTTTACAATAGCCTTGCATCCTCCTATCTTGCTGTGGTAGGCATTATAAATGTTAAGTAGACAGCACATACTGTTTTAGCAAGCAGTTCCTTAAACTATTTCTTAACCCTTAATTCCCTTGTATCATCGCCTTTTCCTCATCCCTTCTTGCATACGTTTTTTAATTAATTCAACCAGGGGCTTATTCTACTGTTCTTCCAGCCCCCCCCCCCCCCCCCCTCCACCCTCTACTGCATGTGGGTACTCATTCTCCCACAGCTCAGACTCACTCATTTCTCCAGTGACTCAAACAAAATCTCTTCATGTATCAGGCCAGGCTTTGGTGACACATTGTCTTTTATACTGTATACCAAAGCCAGTCCCTGTACCTTACATTGCACTTCAAAGCTGCTACCTATCTAGTCGCAGTGTCCAGACATTCTCCCAGCACACTCATCTGGGCCCCAGACTGCTCTTGCAGCACCACAAGCTCTGTAAAGCACCAGGTGCTGGCACAGCTCAGCGGGCAGGCACAGCCAACAGTGCCACAGGGACGGGCAGGCAGCCTAGGCGTCCTGCAACTTCATAGGGCTGGGGAGCCATTGCAGCCTCCGCCCGCGGGGATGGTGGCATCAGGCACTGCCCGGTGCTGAGCCCCGGCTGTCCCACAGCCTCGGCTCGGTCCCACACCTCCCCCACAGGCCCCCAGCCCGTGCTGCTGGTCGCACCTGGCCTCGGACAGAAACCCCCTTAATGTCCTGAATAGCAAGCAGACAAACCCAAATCCTCCACCCTGGCTAATGACCCAGGGAGGGATGAAGGTGTAGGAGCAATACTTCCATTTTCTGTATCGTGGAAGCCGGGAATACAAGAGACTTGCAGCCAACCCTGTATTAGACTGCACGTTTTGAAGATAAGGTAGAGAACTTCCAAGTCTTTCCTTATCACATAGCCTCCCGCTGCTGTTTGCCTTAACCATATTTCTCCACACGCTTTGACCAATCCTTTCCCAAACCAACACTACACTGCCCCCTCTGAGCATGGGTTGCCGAGACCCTTTCTTGGTGCCTCTTATTGCCACCTCTGGGAGTCCATGTTCCCCAAATTGCCCCCTCTGGGCATATACCATAATGCCTGCTCTGGGCCTCCATGTCCTTTAATTACCTCTAGGAGAATGTGCAAACCATCTCAACATTCTCTTAAAGGACCCTTCGGAGGTATTTTGGGATCGTCATCCCTACAGTCAAGACCGTTTTTTCGACTTTCCTTTGCTGCCCACCCTGGGTGTCCTGCCATGTTTTACTCCCTGAAGTTGTACTCACTGGTAAGATTTGTCGAGACCCTTCCCAACTTTCCCTTGGTGAAAAACAAGTTCACAAGATAAAATTTTATTATAATACTATTGAACACTTATTAGTAGAGCAAAGGCAAAAACAGCGCTGAGCGCTTAGCAATATTTGCCAGAGGTGCTGTTTTCATTCATTTTACAATGTGTTTAAGTACTTTCTTTAACTGTTACATATTCATTAAGCTCAGAAGAAAATTTACGCTTCACACACACACACCCTCTCTCCCTGGTCCCTGCCTCCACCCACCAACATGATGCCTCCTTTGGTGCCTGGATTGTCTCAGGATTAAAGGCAGGAATCTCTTTTTCCTCTGATGTTTCTTTGATTTCAGCCTAATAAACAGCTTTGGGAGGTGTGAGTTAACTGGTTTCCTGAATGTGAGTGGTGTTATCTTCTTTGTTTCTTTTAAGATGCCTTGATCCTTGGCTCTGTAGTTTATCAGCTCAAAAGACATTTATAGCTATATATTTATGACTACATTTCTCAACATATCACAACTACCTTGAGGTTATAATTTACTCTAATCTTGTTTCTACTTAACTGTATTTTATCACAACACTATTTCTACATAGTACATTATTACTAGCAAATGCGAAAGCCAACATTTATCATTTACTCATCACACCTTAGTGCCCCCTCTGGGCATCCATGTCCAGTGGTCTTTTCCTATGGACTCTTCACGGAACCCCCTGGTCCGCCTTTCCCTGCGGACCCCTTCACAGACCTCCCTGGTCTGCCTCTCATCTGTCTCCTGGACAGTCTCGGGTACCCCATCAATCGCCTGGTGCTGGCCAGCTCCAAAGGGAGCTGGTCACCGAAACTGGGTGAGGCGCGCCTCTAGCTCCTCTTGCCATGTGCTGGACCCAGACAGTGGAAGGATCCCGGAGTGAGCCCCCAGTTGTCAGGAAAATCCATAAAGTCCAGAGGTTTATGTCCAAAAAGGAGACAGAGGAGTCCTTCAACTTTATTTGAATAAAGGGAAAGAGTCCATCAGGGCACACGCCTGCAGGGTTTTCTCCCTTAGTGTTTCAGAGGACACAGCCTCCCTTTTATGCTAATTCCTGGCTGCATGTTGCTCTCTTCCTTTCCCCATTGGCTGAGGTACTAGGAAGGTACAGCCTTTCTGAACTGCCTTCCACATATTCCCCCCTTGAACCTGCTGTTTTACCCCAAAGTTCAGAAGTTCAGCCTTGTGCAGACACTTGTCTGTTTCAGGAGCCAAGAAGTCTGGGCTCTGCAATGAACCTGTTGCCCAAAATCAGTAGAAACATTAAGACCCATTTCAAAGACGTTAACACCCATACCTTCACTCATCAAATTTGTAAAGACTTTATCACACATCTTTTCTCTCACCTGTAAAAAAAAAAAAAGTCTGTCCAGCCCCTTTCAGGGCTAACACTAAAATGTAGGAACAATCCATCAAGAGCTTATTTTGTGTTCTTTGCCATAAGCATCATTTGCTTTCCAGGTGTTCATGTTTAAAGGTGCAGTGAGTAACATGGCTACAGTAGGCAGTTCTACCAGTACAGGTTGTCCTGGGAAGTGCGAGGGATTTTGCCCGTAGGTTTTGATGTTGCTGGTATCAAAGAGGGAGGCTGTGGATTAAAAGCTGTGAGTCTGGGGCATCCATTTACTCCCCATCAGTCATTTACTATTTTTACAGCATCCTGTAGTCATCCAGTCCGATTGGAATTATGAGGTTTCAGAAATCGCTTAAGCAGGTCATTTGTTCTCTCAACTATCCCATTTGCTTGTGGATAATAGGGTGGGTGAAATATCAACTGGACCTCTTCTTCTTTGGCCCATTCCTGGACCATGGTCACTGTGAAATGTGACCCATTGTCTGACTGGATAGCTACCGGTTTTGGAAAGAAACTCAACCACATTTTAAGAACTTCTAATGTGTTTGCAGTAGCTGCCCGAGGGAAGGCTTCTGCTTGTATTAGTCCTGATCTAACTTCAACTCCTACTAGCACATATTGTTTTCCCTCAGACTTCTGAAAGAGTCCAATATAGTCTATTTGCCATGTGTCCCACAGTCCTTTCCTGTCTCTGCTATGTAAAGGGGGTTATTCTAAAGAGGTCTAGTCAGGTTCTGCACTGCTCACATGAAGATATGCAGGTACGGCACATCTCCTGAGTCACTGGCCACCCTCTGCTTACTGCTTCCTTGTACAGGTCTTGTGCCCCTGTGTGCCGTTGCTTTAAGCGCAACCATTCTAATAATCAGTCCCAGTTTTCTGCTGGAGTTTTTACAACTAGTAGGGTTAACCTGGCCATTTAATCTACTTTGTTATTCCAGCTGCTAGTTGGGGTTTCATTTTCCTGGTGAGAGCCTACCCATCCAACTAAAAAATTCCTTTTTTTTTTCTATAGCAAGAGTTTCTTGCCATTTCTCCTTTTGCCAAACAGGGACTCAATTACTTCCCATTCATTTTTGTCCCAGAAAGGAAACCACTCAGTACACCCTTTGAACACAGCAAAAGAATCAGTGTAAACATATACAGTCAGAGGTTTCAGATTCATAGTTAAATACACTCCAGACTGCTACTAATTCTCCTACTTGGGCACTACCTTCCCCTTCTGTTACAATTTTGTTTCCTGTATTTATTTGGAAGGCGACAGCACGATATTTCCAAGCCTTACCTTCTCGCTTCGCTGATGCATCAGTAAACCACACATTCTGCAATTGTTCTGAATATGGGGGAGCAACTTGAATCACAGGAGGTGAAGAATCAGTGGTGCTATTTAGGGTTACCTCATCTTGTAGAGGAAGATTTTTGGGAGTTCTTTCTGTTACTTGAAAAATGGTGCAATAATTTTCAATTTGAGCATACCGTTTGCAAACAGAGGCACGTTGGGCCACCCCATCAGGAGGTGGGGTTCCTGCCAAAACTGGCTTGATGACTTAGAAGGTCCTCTTAAAATTAGTGATTGTTTGCAAATAGTTTTCTCTGCTTCCTGAAAAGCAGTGCTGACAATGAAAAAGCCCTTTTCCCAGGTAGAATATAGTTTTTCTGCATCTTTAAAACTGCCTGAATAAAACCCTATGGGTCTGGTAGGACCATCAGATCCTTTCTGCGATAAATGTATGGACAGTCCAGAGTTTGCAAATCCCCACTCAGTGTGTACTGGATCAGTAGGGTGTATAGGACCTAGTAATTGGTATTTGTTAGCTTCAAAAATTAGGAACTGTAGGCCCTCATCGTGAAGGGGGGATCCAATCCCACTTTGCCTTTTTCCGTAGCAAATCATATAGGGGCCTTGCAATTATTGAAAAATCAGGAATGTGTTTCCTCAAAAAAGTCAACAGGCCTAAAGCATGCTGCAGGTCTTTCTTAGTCTCTGGAGTTTTAATTTGGTCTAGGTGGGTGAGGGTGTCTGGGGGAATACAGACCATTCCTCTTTTCTACCAGATTCCCAGGAATTTTACTTCTTGGGAAGGGAGTTATACTTTTTCAGGAGGAATATGTAAGTCCAGGGACTCTAGATGCTTAATAATGTTTGTTTGGGTTTATTGTACAGGTGCAATTTCATCTCCTGCCACCAAAATGTCACCAATGTATTGGTATACTCTTACTCCCGGTGCAGGAGGAATGAGTGACAATACTTGTGCTAGCGCATGATGTACTAGTGGGTGTGTTTTAATCCTTATGGGAGATGGGTTAAAATGTATTGCTGGCCCTCCCACATGAAAGCAAAATGCTCCTGATCTTGTTCCTGCAGGGGAACCATAAAGAACATATCCTTGACATCAATAGTGGCCATAATTTGATGAGCTTGTTCTTGTAGCTATCAGCTCAGCAATATTTGGGACTGCTGCAGCGAGAGGCCTTATATTTAAGTTAAGGCGCTGATAGCCCACCGGCACTCTCCAATTGCCATTAGGCTTGCGGACTGGCCACACAGGAGCATTGTAAGGGGAATGTGTTGCAATCATTATTCCTCTTTCTTTCAAATCTCCAGTAACTGAGGTGATTCTTTCCCTGGCTCCCAAAGGTAAGGGGTAAGGTTTGACATCGGTTACTAGGGAGGGGGGAAGAGCAGGGGCAGAACTTAATAAACACACATATGAGGTTTCCTGCCCAAAAGTCCATATTTTTCCTTGTTCATCAGTCCAAGACCTTCCCTTTAGGAGGTCCAGACCAAATAAATTTGTAGGAAATTCACCTATAATCATTAGGGTGTCAACTGCTTTCTCCTCTCCTGGTAACCAGCATCTTACCTTTGCTGTCATCTGGGTTTGTATATTTCCAAAAGCATCTGTAACACGTATACTTTTATGTGAGGGAGTGATTCCACACGAAGAGGTGTCTTCAGTTTTAAGGGCAGACACTTCAGCACCAGTATCTACTAAAAAAGTTACAGGGGTTTTTTGGGGACCAATCGGACAGGTTATTAACAAGTCTCTGGAGGTTTTAGTAAGCCACCTGATGTGAATCCACCCTTTGCCCCCCGGCTTATCTCCTGCAGATGAAGGGTTTTTCATCACGTCCCTTTTTTTGTGGTCCCTCCGTGTGGGGGACTGTAGCAGGGACAGCTTTTAATGATCCCTCCTTTGTTGGCCATTCTCGGATTAATACGTCTAATTTATTAGTGGGTTGGCCATCCATTAGGGTCTTTGGGATTCCTTTTTGTAAGCCCTCAATCCACAGGGCATTTCTTTTCTCCTTGTGTTCTTCCCCTGCGATAGTTCGTCCTTGCAGCCCAGGGGAGAACATTACCTTTTGAAGTTTTACTGGGGACAGAATTTTGTACTCTGTGCACCGAATTGATTTAGAATCAGTTGTATTTGAAAGAATTGGACTGTATTTTCTTCCATAATTAGTTAATTCTTGTGCCACCTCCCCCTAGGTCCAAACCTTACCTTTTCCCCGGTTATGACTGGGGGAAATAGCTGCCTCCAAGGTGGCTGCAGCTCGCTCTTCTTTTGTGAGGCATTCTATATATCCTTTTAGCTGGATGCCTATGGGTTTCATAGTTTCAGGGAGGCCTCTGATAAGAGATATCATTCTCTCAGCATCCACAGGCAACATCATCGGCAATTCATACCACGGTGTTAATTTCCTATCATGCATCACTTGTAAACAAGCATTTTTTTGTACACTTTCTACAATCTGATTAACATTCTCCACTATAGCCAGGGGATTTCCTCCTTCTAAAGGATTGGCTCTGCCAGCCCAGTAAGCAGCTCTCTGGGTGAGAGACCAAGGAGCACAGTTATCTCCTGTGGTAAGGAAGACCCCTGGCCCCCAATACCCTTCTGCCTCTTTTTCTGATAACAGAATTTGGTCACCCCCCCATGAGAGAGACTCTCCAAATGTATTCATTTTCAGATTCTTTGGGGCTTCAGCTATATTCCTTTTTTAATTTGGCCAAGTCAGTAGCTGTATATGAGATTTCTTTTGTGGTTATGTGGGGTGTGTCATCATCCGAGCCCTCATATACGTATTCTGTTTTAATTAAGGGACAGAGTGAGACTGGCAGCTTTTCTGATTGATTACACAAAGATGCTAAGTCAAAGAGACGTTATGTTTCTTTAGATAGCTCCAGCTCTGACTCCTTTCCCCTTTGTTTGCTAATCTTGCATACAGCTCCTTATCTCTTCCTGGAGGAGGTGGGTGTTAGCCTTTTGTTCCTCCAGCTGAAATTACAATGCTTTAACCAAATCTTGTAATGAAGCAATCATTTCCATATCAGCTTTCTGCTGGTGCTTTGTGTTCTACTGCAGCTAGCATAGCAGCACCTAAGACAGAACAAACTATTGGTTTTCCTTTACCTTTTTTGAGTCTTGCTCCTGCCTGCAGGACAGAGACTTGATCAACAATCACTTGGATATTATACCAATTATTTGATGCCCAATCCATCCCTGGGGGAGATGGCCTGGCACCAAATTAATCCAACAAAGTAAATAAAGCTTGTGTATTATGTTTCATGTTATCACAAACATTGAAGTGAATCTTTCCCAGGGGGTGCCCCATGTAAACCTAATTTCCAAAATCTCACTCCTCTCCCTGGGAAGGTACCTCATATACCAAAACTACGTTTCTACAAAGTTACGTCACAAACACAGAGTGAACTTCCCAGAGGGTGACCCGTATAAAGTACAGTTAATTTCCAAATGTCACTCCTTTGCTCTGGGAAGGTACCTTGCGTAAAATTAAAAAAACAAACTTACAATCTGCACTTTACTTAAAAACAAACCAACAAACAAAAACACAAAGAAAATGACTGATCACAAAAATTAGCAATTAATTAATTTTTTGGGATCTACACTCTTGTTTTAAAGGAATCCTGTCCGTGACACCGAAAAAAGTTTTGAACTGGATTAAACACAGAACAGTAAAGAAAACTAAGTCTCTGTGAATAAAACGGAAAGAACTTTGAAGGTTCAAAATACTCCCCCCAAAAAACGAGATAAAAACCAAACAAGATTAAATGTTGATGCCAAAAAAATTGATATATTTTTATTTAATAGGAAGAGAGGCAAAGAGAAAGATAAAAGTAGATAAAAGTTAGGAAAAGTTAAGATTACTATAAAAAACATAGGCTAGGTCACCACCACACTGTGCTACCTTTGTTGCTGCTGAGACAGGGTGGTGGGGAGTGGAGGAGCAGTTTTTGCCTTTTTTTCTCTGCCCTTTGAAGCATCTTGACTGCCTTCTCCGATCTTGGAGCAGTTTGGCTGTAATGCAGCGGCCCGTCGAAATGCAGGCACGGTGCCCAATCGCTGCAGCCGAACCTTGGTCCACTCACCAGTCCACTTGTGGTGCTCTCACCATGGAACACAGGAGCAGAGATAGGGGGTTCCACAACTCACTTGTGACTTCAGTCCAAAGGTGCAGGATCAGGGCATTCTCCCCATGCAGGCAGCATCAGCTCCAAGAGGCCTCAGGGTGTCTCGCAGCAGGTGATGGTGGTGGTGGTGGTGTGAAAGGCAAAGGTCAAGGATTCTGCCTCTCATTTTACCCTCCACATTTTGTACCAGTTTTGCCTTCCTTTTTCTGGGCCTGAAGGCAGTCTACTCACAGTCTATTCCTCACGTAGTTTTCAGGTGCTCAAGAGTGATTATGATAAGCAGATATAACGAAGCACTTTTTGAAGCCTTTCTCCTATTATCAAGCTCTTACAGGTCGACAGTGTGCGTGCCCTCTGCACCCAGGCGGTTAAGTGGTCATTTGAGTGATTAATCACTCCAGTCTCTGACACCCCAGCTGGCTATAATCATCTTTAAGGTATCTGTAAAGAGTGAGAAATTCACTCCTGAACCTCCTCTTCTCCAAGCTAAACAACCCGAGCTCCCGTCGCCCCCGTTGCTCATAGGGCATGCTCTCCAGATCCTTCACCAGCTTCATTTACAGAATCAAAGAATCTCCTGAGTTGGAAGGAACCCACAAGTATCGAGTACAACTCCCCACCCCACAAAGGATCATCCCCAAGTGTCACACCATGTGCCTGCGAGTACTGAACTCTGTCAGGCTAACATAAACCTCCCCTGACACAACTTCAGGCCATTCCCTTGGGTCCTGTCACTGGTAACCAGACAGAAAAGATCACTGTCTGTCCCTCCTCTTCCCATCACAAGTTGTAGATGGCAATGAGTGTCCCCGCAGTCTCCTCCAGGCTGAACAGACCAAGTGACCTCAGCTGCTCCTCATATGGCTTCTGTACTAGTTTGGAAGCAAACCAGCAGGACATTCTAAGTCAGAACTACAATTTAATAGGAAAATTAAAATAAAGGAAGAAAACACTGGCTTAAACTGACAGAGTCAGGATACAACCTGACACCCTGTTGGTCAGGGTGGTGGTAGCAGTCCGATTAAATGGTGGCTACAGTCCTGTTGGAGTGATGGATGTGGTTCTGTTGAAGCGGTGATCCTGTAGAAGGGCCTGGTCTTCCTCTGAAGGTCCAGTGGTGGTTATGTAGCTCTTGTTTTCTGGGAATCCAGTAGGTATGTCTGACCGTGGTGTTCCATACCTCAGATTATATACAGGTAAGAATGCTTGGTTCCTCCCCCTGGGCGGAGCATGTCACAGTGGGATGATGTAACTTTATGAGTCATGCAGTAAGACTTGATGGCCCCTCAGCAGAAGATAGTCCCCAGAGGGAGTTATCAGGGATGAGTCATGGAGGAGATAAAAAACACTACCCCACCTGTTTTAAGAGCTTATGAAGACGGTAATAGAATACATACTTTTGGTTCCATCTTACATTGTAACCTAAGACAGCTTCCCCTCAAGGCTCTTCACCATCTTTGTTGCCCTCCTGTCACAAACGAGTGTTTGAGATCGCTTAAAAAACATCACTTACAAGGGTATGAGCAAAAGTCAGATCTAATATTAAGCAACAAAGGACAACAGGTTCGTTGGCAAGATTCACTCTACTTACAAAGGACAGCTAAGGCACAACAAGGGAAAGCAAGCAACAACTAAACCAAACAAAATCCAGACAATCAAAACAGAAAATAATTGAGAACTACCTAGGGGAGTTTGGGGTGGTGTTATGAATGGATGCAGGAGTTAAAATCAGTCCTTGCCTCCTGCCCAGGCCTTGGCAGTAGACAGTAACCTAATTGAGGTAACCAGCACCCCAAAACCCACTCTCGTGTATAAGTTCTTTTAATGATGACTGATTCTGTCTATTATAGAATGAAACATTTATTAATAGACGGGGAAACTAACAGATATAAGACTTAAAAGGAAACCAATACTACACAGGAATAAAACAAAAAGAAAGCCTATTAGTAGTTTAACATATACAGTGCACGAGAATGGTACCTTTTCCAGTTACAGCTAGCAAAGAAATAGTATGAGCTTAGGATTCAATGTATCTTACCATCCAGTTGCTGGTGCAGCACATCGAGATCCTTTCCCTCAATCCCCGGGGAAGTAACCATGAAGCCTGCGTCCAAACTTCGGGGAGAAGCTTCAAACACTTTAGGGTGTGAGAGACTTCTGCCTCAATGATAGCTCGTGTATCTTTTATAGTGTAAAACCATGATTCTTAAGTCAGCAATTTTCTTTTATCTCTCCTTCCATCAGCTCTGCAGACTAAGATGGTAATTCTTAGCTGAGGCTTGAGCCCTCTGGCGCCAGAGATAACCCCTGTTGGGCCTTCCTGCCCTTATGTTATCTCTTTGTGCATCGGTTATTTGTGGCACATAGGAAGAGGATGTAATGGGATAAACATCCTGCCACAGGTGTGTGTGTGTGTGGGTGTGTGTGTGAAAAGAGTGCAGACAAGGATAAAAAGGAATACTGCCTAAAAGTTTAACAACACTTAACAGTACTTTAACTTAACTTATACCTTAAGTCTAGTAATTTACATAGGGAAAACAACTTATAACCAACTCAAATTATGACTTAATTTATAGCTGAACCTTAACAATTTACCAGAGGAATAACACTCAACAGCATTTAACCTATATTTTAACTTTGGCACTGAACTTAGCAACTTAACAAAAGGACACTTAGCAACGCTTAGCTTATGTTTAACAACTTAGCAAAAGAACGACACTTAGCAGCATTTAAGTAAGCTTATAACTATAACTTAACCTTACTCCCAGGCCTGGATACATAGATATCTGAGGTACTTAAACATCTAAGAAAGCAGTATTTGTCTCAGATTTGCTATAGCATATGCGCAGGGGAATGCACAGACAGAAACAGTCAGTGCAAGCAAGGTACTTGTGGAAAATTCCTTTCAGAGGTCAGTTAAATACTCACTTTGGATGCTTTTGTATCTCCCTACAGGCGAAGGATCAGGCCTCAAGGAGCTAGGTATCGGCCCAGGACGTCGTGTTTCGGTGATCCTCCAGGTATAGCAACCCTGAGGGTTTGCTGGCTCTGAGAGGCGTCCCACTCAGAGGGAGATTGCTGTTAGCAGTCCACTGCCATCCAGGAGAGCTCAAAGGGTCTCCTTTTGGACTGCTGTTTATAGGGTCACAAGAGGGTGGGCTTTAGTCATAACAATGTTTCATCCTGGTCAGTTTGTGTGGGCACTTTCTTTGAAAGTATGAGAACAGTAATGTTATGCCATTCAGGCAAGAGGAATATTTTCCAAGGCTGGTGATAAGGAAAACAGCAGCTTGTTAGCAGTTCCTGGGAGCAGACAGTATTTCTGATAAGCTCAGAAAGAGCTGAGCCCAGGTGATGTTTTCAAGGCCAAGGCCTAACAAGCATTTCTCAGATCACACTGCACCCTGGAAAGAAGCGGGGGGGAGGGGGGGGGGGAGGAATGCACCACCACACCTCCTTTGGACACTTTCTAACAGTTCAATATCTTTCTTATATTGTGGTGACCAGAACTGCATACATTTTAAGATGAGGCCACACCAGTGTAGAGCAGAGAGGGACAATTACCTCCCTTGACCAGCTGGCGATGCTTTGCTTGATGTACCCTAGGACATGGTTGGCCCTCCTGGCTGCCGGGGCTCTGCTGACTCATATTCAACTTTCCATTGACCAGGACCCCCAGGTCCTATTCTGCAGCACTGCTTTCCAGCTTCTCATTCCCCAGTCTGTCCAGGGTTGCCCCATCCCAGGTGCAGAATCTGGCACTTTCCCTTTTCAAACTTCATATGGTTGGTGATTGCCCAGTCCTCTAATTTGTTGTGGTCTCTCTGCAGGGCCTTTATTTCTGATTCTGGGACACCAGCTAGCACAAGATCATTCCACATTTGTTTCCTCATCACACATAAGATAATGCTTCAGTTTTCCTGGCTTATTTTCATTTACCACCTGCATAGGTGGTTCCAAACTTACAGCCCAAACTTCCCTCAAGGTATTTGCTATTATACCTATATTATCAGTAGCACTTATGAGTGCTGGTGCAATTGTTTCAGTGAAACAGGCACCTCTCTCAAAAGCCACATTTTCACACCTTTAGTTCCTGATGCCCCATTTAGACTAGATCCTGTAACAAGCACATTGAGCCATCCCTGTCTGCTGCAGGAAACTAATACCTCCTTCCATTGTACACCAATTTCTGAGGGACGACAGCAATTTGGCAGTATCTGCATATGCTGTTAAAACTGCTGCACACAACCATTGATACAGTGTAGGTGCAGCAACATCCTACCCATTGGGACCCCTGGTATTTTGTAATTGAGCATATTCCCCATGTTACAACCAGACCCAGAAAGCCAGGTAACCCAGGTTCTTGCTAATAGATCCCTCAGGGCAGATTAGAGTGAAATGACACCAAATGATCAGTGTTTCTAAATGTGTGTATTTATTTATTTATTTATTTTAGAACAATTTGGTTGCAAAGGAAAACAGGTATGTAGCCATTTTGGTTGTTCTTATCTATAGTAATATAGCAATATAAAAGTATAAAAATTCACACTTAAGAAAACATATAAGGAAAAGAAAGAAAAAGAAAGGATAAAAGTAGAAAGATACATAGTCACCACCCATTGGATCCAGTAATGAGACTTCGTTGTTGCAATTTTGATGTCCATTGATCAAAGTGAAGGTCACAGTCCTGTTGAAGTGATGATCTTAATCCATTGGGGGTGGAGGAAGTCCATGAAGCTCAACCATTTCATGAGTTATATATGCTCAGGTGGGAACACCTTGTTACTCCCCTGGGGATGATGTAATACTGTGAGTCATGGGATACTTTTGGAGTCTTTGATAGTCTGTCCTTACAGCTGCCTATTGTCAGTGCAGTTGAGTCCATTATGGCCCATCAGCAGAGATGAATACTTTTAGGCTACATGTGAATGTCCCAGTGCTTTCCTGGCAGTGGGAATTATCACAGTTGAGTTCACTTGAGTAAGAAGGAAGAGACAGTACCTGCCTTTACAGGTTTTGCCTCTTTCCTTATCTCCTTCAACACCCAGCTGTAGGCTGAAGTGGCAGGTGTGCACGCCCTCTGCACCTGGGTGGTTACTTTGCACTTTGGCAACATGTCCCCTGATTGTTTGGGCCATTCCAGTCTCTCTTCCATTATCACCATCATTCTTCTCCCCAGACCTGGGATGACTGGAAAATAGTACCTCCTTTATCTTATCTCAAGTTCCCATCACAGTCTAAATTCCAGTTAGTAGGCATATTTGGGGAGGGATGGGCTTGGTGGTTGCAGATGCACAAACTGCTTCTCTGCAGTTGACAATAGTAGGCAAAAGTCCTCTGATGATTTTAGCAATGTTTAAGCCATTAACCATTTCATTCTCTCACCCCCCCTAAAATGTATCTGAACCTCACTGGCTATAGGGTTTAATAGATATATTTCACCCATTAATAGATGCAGCACCACTATCCCAAGCTTGCAAAACCCATGCCAGTATGCCTTCCACCTCCTCTGCTGATAGAGCTCTAAAATTCGTTTAACTCTTTTGGAGTATAAGTGCATGAACCCTGTACCTCTCCATGTGGTACATTCCTCTATCCCTCCACTTGTATGAGTGGTCATGCTTCTGACACCTCCTTATCTACTATATCTGGCTCAAACTCAATCTTGGAGTCTGAGAACTCACTCCAGATCTTTACATCCCATTCCTCAGGATCCCATGAAGATTTCATAGTGAGAACACGAACTTGGGAAATCAAAACCTTACTTTTCCCATATCTGTGCCTTGGTTTGTTGGCAATACATGCTACCAGCCATTCTACAGTGCAATGCTGCTCATAGCACTGCTCTGTTTGAGTGGTTAATTGTAGAGTTTGCAGGTCGGTTTCAGATGGCCGGAACAGACGAGAGATCTCTGTAGTCGGGTTGTAGAGCATGAGGTTTATTGTAAAAGAACGTTAGTGTAAGAGACCTGCTGAGAGCTGCCAGATGCAGCCTGGAGCAGGTCAGAGAGGCAAGAGAGGAGAGAAGAGCTAAGAGCGAGGATCTAAGAGAGTTGAGAGCGAAGGTCTAAGAGGAGTTGAAGAAGAAGAGAGCGAGCTTGCCGCTTACAATACAATAAATCATCTTCTGTGTTGAATATTCTAATTTTCATTAACCAATCTAGAACAAAGTACAAATCTTATAACATTTGCATACAGCCTATGAGAACTGTTGCATTACCATACAGTGTTATATTTTAAACCCTAAAAGCTGCTTTTTGGACCCTCTGCCAAGTTGGTAGGGTCTGCTCTGACCCTTGGACCTGTCTGCAAGCAGAGGGTATTGTTTAATCAAAGGGGGGATTACCTGCAGGCAGCCATGCCATTGTTTTCTAGTTGTTCAGTAACTGGGGTTTGGTATCTCAAAGCTTGTCTTCATTTCAATCTCGCTTAGAGTTTCTACATTCTCAGCATCTTTTGCTAGGTAATCATATTTATAAGGCTTTCTTACTTCATCTTCCCCAACATCTCCCCCGTTCTGATTGAACAACTAAAATACTAGACACAGTCTTACTCATTAACTTTTGCACACACTGAAGTATACAGGGTATTGCTACTAAAACTACAATTACTACTATTAGAATAATCAAGCTTATTTTACAGAGTTCTTTTAGCCAAGGTGCAAAGCTCTAACCATCAAACAAACTGTGTAGTCAAGATGGGTCATCTGTTGTAATTTGGTTAGCTAAATCTTTTAGGTTTTGTAGTTGGAAGTTGGAGATACTTGATGATCATCATATGGTTAATATTTATTAAGGGTAATATTATCAAAACTTTCTGGAAAAGGTACGCTAACTAAACAGGTTGAAAAAGGTTTGTCAGGGCTTGTGTCAGATAGACAAATGGTATTGGAGCTTGCAGACTTGGCCAAAGCAACCCAGACATTTGTCTTTGGTTGATTTACAGGTAAAGTTTCATTACAAAAACTAAAATAAAGGAGTAAGAGTAACATGTATTTATGGAAATGATAAAAGATTATCTTTTTTTTCTTTTTTTTTTTTTTTTAGCTGCTTTTTGGCAGATCGCTTTCTCTTGATGGTTCTGCCGGCTCAGGTCTGGGTGTTTGCCTCCTGCTTGTCACTTGCGGGATTGTTAGTTGATGTGGGGGCGTCGGCAGGCTTCGATGCGTGATACGGTTTCTGGGTAGTTCTTCATTATATGGTTAGGCTTTTTATAGAAGTAGCTAGGTTCTGATGTAGCAGCAGCTTGCAAGACAGTCATAGTGTTGCTTTGTTGCTGGGAGTTTAGATGCAGGGCAGCTAGGATTTCAGTGAGTTTTTGGTCTCTTGCTTCTGCCTGTGCAGCCTGTGCAGCTGCTTGTGCTGTTTGAGCTGTAATAGCTCTCTCAATTTTTTCTCCTAGGGCTTTTCCAAGTTCATTTGCTTGGATAGTTGCTACGTGTTGTGGGCTCCCTATCTGGTTACAGGCATCAATCATTTCAGGCACGGTGGGTCTTTCTTTCCCCAGGGCTTTGGTAACCCTTTTACATTCAGCATTGGCATTATTTTCAACAATGTCTCGTATCATTATTGGGCGAGCTATATCATCACCACATTGTCTTTCTGCTGCTTGGATTACGCGGTCCACAAATGTAGTGAATGGTTCAGAGGACTCTTGGCTAATCAGATTGTAGGCTTTTTCGAAGCTTCTTGCAGGTTGAATTTGCAGAAAGCCATCTTTTTAATGTCATCTAACGCTGTCTTAGGTAAATTAACTTGATTATCATTTTGGTCATCAGGAGGGTCACCAGTCAGCTGAGATATGGTAAGGGTACGAAGGTCTGCATCAGTACTTTGCCTATAAGTGGGCAGTACTCCTGCAAGGAGTCTCTTCCATTTGAGTTCCCATAACATGTATTGTGAATCTGTGAGAATTATACTAGCAAGGTTTTTACAGTCATTAGGTGTGAGTGTGTGTCCATCCAGTGTACTTTTCAGCAGTTGTTTAAAATATGGGGAGCAAATACCACTCTTTTATTGCTTTTCGCAGTTCTTTTATCTCATGAGTTGGGATAGCTATCCATGTTCTAGGGCCACCGGCTTGTTGGCTAAATATCACAGGCATTGTTAAAGGGCTTAGACTTTCTTCTTTGCAAATCTGTTGTCTGACTTCATGCCAGTCCGTTAATTGAGAATTATGAAAACATTCTTGGGGGTTTGTTGTATTTTGTGGAGCAGGTGGTATGCTCCAGTCTCGGTCTCTTTGTTGCACGGTTTGTGTGGCTGGCTGTGGTTGTGCGGTTGATTACAGAGAAGCCCCCGTCGGTTCCAGGGGCGCAGAAGGTGAAAACGCGGCTGGGTATTGGAACAGGTGCGGCTGTGTCGCGGAGCTGTGTGGGTCGGCTGCAGGGTGTGGCGACGAGGCGGTCTCGTCGGCGGGGGAAGATACAGGAATGTCGGGAGGCGGGATGAGCAGCGTGCAGGCAGGAGTGTGCTGCGGCGGAGTGATGGCGGGTGGTGGGGTCGTCGGTGGCTGTGGTGTTACGTGCAGGTGGCGGGGGGCTGTAGACTGGCCTGGGATGGCGACTGGAGCGGCGGGGGGAGCCGTGGTGGCGTCCGTCCAGGAAGATGGAGTTGGAGATGTGGCAGGGAGGGCAGTCGCAGCCACAGGTAACAAGGGAGAAGCGGCTGGCCCCGCGGGGGTGGGGGGGCAAGGCGGAGCCGCCGCGGTGCCAGAAGCGAGGGAGCCCGCGGGGATGAGGGGCAGGGCCGCGGTCGCAGCAGCGAGGGAGGCTGCGGAGGGGAGGGGCGGGGCCGCGGACACAGGAGCGAGGGAGGCCGCAGAGGGGAGGGGCGGGGCCGCGATGCCAGCAAGGAGGGGGGCCACGGGGGCAGAGTAGAAGGGCAGAGCCGCGGTGACGCTGGCAGATCCGGGCGCTGGGGCCACGGGAGCAGGGGCGGCAGGGGAGGGGATGGTGGGAGCTGTAGGAGAGCCCGTGGGGTTCAGTTGAGTGTGCAGTACACTGTGTTGCCAATTCCCGACGGCAAGAGAAGGAGTCCCAAAGGGAGCAGGGCTTGGCAAGGAGAGTGCCGCGGGCAGTGGCGTGGTAGAAAACAGCTCTACCAGTGCCATGCAAGCTGGCAGTAACTCCGCTGCTGCCAGATCTCGGCGGGAGATATTATTAAAGAGCTTGTTTCCGACTATGTCCCAGAAGTCTTTGGTAAAGATGGCTGAGCGTTCAGTGTATGGGAAATTAACTAAGGTCCATTCTAAGAGGTTTTTTAGCTCCTGTTTTGGTAATTTACTTGGAGTGGAACTTAATAGGAGTTTCAGTTGTTTATAGAGATTTCTATCATGGGTGGAATGAGTCTGTTCCATTGTTTGACCAGTGTTGTTGCTCACCTTGGTGTCGCAGAAGCAGGGTCCTCAGAGCTCCGTCGTGGGGGGACTGGCCAAGCTCTCCAGGCGTGCTCAGGACTCCGCGTTCGGGTTGCTCTTCAGCACTCCGGTTTTAGGCGTTACTTGGCAACGGCTTCCCATGCTCGGGACCGCACGGATAGGTGTGCACTTAGAGCTCCAGTACGGGTGGTGCTTAGCAGCGCTCGCCTGTGCTCAGTGCCCGTGTGGTTCCATGGCAAGCTTCCTCAAAGAGCTCCGGGCAGGTACTGCGCAGCAGTGGCCGCCTGTGCTCGAGGAGTAGCAGGCAAAATCCTCCGAGAGCTCCAGCTGACCGTTATTATTAACGGGTCGCTGTGCTCGAGGCGTGCCTGTACAAAATTTAAGAGCTCCGGCATTTATGCTGCTCAGCAACAGTATGCCGTGCTCGCGACACCATTCAGGTGGCTTTAACTGGTCTTATGGTTACCGTCTGTGGAGAAGTGTCATGCAGGCAGAAGAAGTTGGATTGGGAATTTATCCACGTTTGGGCGCCAACTGTAGAGTTTGCGGGTCGGTTTCAGATGGCCGGAACAGACGAGAGATCTCTGTAGTCGGGTTGTAGAGCATGAGGTTTATTGTAAAAGAACGTTAGTGTAAGAGACCTGCTGAGAGCTGCCAGATGCAGCCCGGAGCAGGTCAGAGAGGCAAGAGAGGAGAGAAGAACTAAGAGCGAGGATCTAAGAGAGTTGAGAGCGAAGGTCTAAGAGGAGTTGAAGAAGAAGAGAGCTAAGAGAGCTAAGAGAAGTTGAAGAAGAAGAGAGCAAGCTTGCCGCTTACAATACAATAAATCATCTTCTGTGTTGAATATTCTAATTTTCATTAACCAATCTAGAACAAAGTACAAATCTTATAACATTTGCATACAGCCTATGAGAACTGTTGCATTACCATACAGTGTTATATTTTAAACCCTAAAAGCTGCTTTTTGGACCCTCTGCCAAGTTGTTAGGGTCTGCTCTGACCCTTGGACCTGTCTGCAAGCAGAGGGCATTGTTTAATCAAAGGGGGGATTACCTGCAGGCAGCCATGCCATTGTTTTCTAGTTGTTCAGTAACTGGGGTTTGGTATCTCAAAGCTTGTCTTCATTTCAATCTCGCTTAGAGTTTCTACATTCTCAGCATCTTTTGCTAGGTAATCATATTTATAAGGCTTTCTTACTTCATCTTCCCCAACAGTTAATTACTTATTGAACAATCACCTTTGCATCTTATAAAGTCCTGACTTCCTTTTCATAGTCTCTCGCCTTGCTCTGCGGTACTGTAACTTCATAGACAAGACCTCTAAGACCAGTATCTAATAGCCATTCCAATGTCCCCACTAGTTTGTGAGGAGACGTTGATGCTGCTTTTCCTGGCAATCTGCGCACAGTTGTCTCAACCACAGAATCACAGAATAGTCTGAGTTGGAATGGACCCAGAAGGATCAAGTCCAGCTCTTAAGAGAACGGCCCATGGGGGATTGAACTCACAACCTTGGCGTTATTAGCATTATGCTCTAACCAACTGAGCTAATCATCTGGGGAGTAACCACTGCCTCATCATCTATTTCAAGCCATGCTGACATCGGAGCTGTTGTAGCTAGGAAAACGGGCAAGGGGGCCCAGCACTCAGTACTGGGCCATCTGGGAATACGGGGAGTCACCATCACAGCCTCCCCAATCTCTGACCTTTTTGCTAGCCATTGAGTGGTTGTTCCCGGATCCTGCTGACTATCAAATGTGAGCTGACACAGGCAGGCAGCTGGAACAGCTATAAACCCACAGTTAAAATGCAAAGAGTAAATTTATTTCCATTTCCTCAATAACAGATCCCCAAAGCAATCCCCAGGCAGAGGTACGCAAGCAGAGACAGAGGCACCATTAAACTCGGTTCATGCCACAGGATCAGTGGTTGCTGTTCACACAGGCTTATCAAGTTATTTGCAGCTGCAAGGTCATTTGAGTGTTTACCATTACTGTCACTCCATCATAGAAGGTCACCAGATTGGTCAGGCACAATTTTCCCTTAGTAAAGCTTTGCTGGCTGTCTTGGATCACCTCCTTGTCTTGTATGTGCCTTAACATTGCTTTCATGACGATGTGTTCCATGATTTTCTCAAGCACAGAGGTGAAGCTCACTGGTCTGTAGTCACCTGGGTCTTCCTTTTTTAAAAATGGGAGTGATGGCTTCCTTTTTCCAGTCACCAGGGACTTAGCCTGGCAACGATGACTTTTAAAATATGACGGAGAGTATCTTGGTAACCACATCAGCCAGTTCCCTCAGGACCCTGGGATACATCTCATCAGGTCCAATAGACTTGTGACTATTGAATTTCGTCAAGTGGTCCTAAACCTGCTCTTTGCTTACAGTGAGAGGGACTTTACTCCCCTAATACCCACCTAGAGGACTGGGGACTTAAGAGAAGTGAGAAGCCTGACTGCCAGTGAAGACTGAGATGAACTCACTGAGTACCTCGGCCTTCTCCATATCTGTTGTCTCCAGTTCTCCCTTCTCATTTACTGGGGAGAGGGCCTTTCTTTTCTTAACTATGTACTTAGAATTATCAAGGTTGAAGAGACCTTTAACATCAAGTCCAACTGTCAACCCAGTATTACCACTGTAGCCCCTAAACCATATTACCCAGCACCAGATCCAGATACCTCTTAAACGCCTCCAAGGATGGTGACTCTACCACCTCCCTGGGCAACCTATTCCAATGCCTGACCACCCTAATGGTGAAAAACCTTTTTCTAATATCTAATCTGAATCTCTTTTGTCTCAGCTTAAGGCCATTTCCTCTCATTCTGTCACTTCTTGCCTGGCAGAAGAAACTGGCCCCCACCTCACTACAACCTCCTTTCAGGTAGTTGTAAAGAGCAATGAGGTTCCACCTAAACGTCCTCTTCTCAAAACTAAACAAACCCTGTTCCCTCATCTGTTCCTCATAAGACATGTTTTCTAGACCCTTCACCAGCTTCGTTGCCCTTCTCTGGACATGCTCCAGCACCTCAATGGTTTTTTTTAAGTGAGGGGCCCAAAACTGGACACATTACTCAAGGTGCGGCTTCACCAGTGGGGAACACCGCTATCAACCAGCTGTCAACTGAATTTAGCTCCATTCACCACAAGTCTCTAGGCCCAGTCATTCAGCCTGTTTTTTACCCATCATGGAGTCCATCCATCCATCCAAGACATGAGCAGGCAGTTTTTCTAGGAGGATGCTATAGGAGAGTGTCAAACACTTTACTGAAGTCTAGATAGAAAACATCCACAGCCTTCCCCTCATGTACTGAGTGGGTCACTTTGTCATAGAAGGAGATCAAGTTATCTAGTTATAGAATCCCTTCTTGTTATTCTTCATGTCCCTTGTCAAATCCTGTTCCATCTGCGCCTTGGCTTTCCTGATCCCATCCCCACACATCCAGACTGTATCCCCATACTCTTCCAAGGCCACATGTCCCTGCTCCCACTGGCTGTGAATTTCCATCTTGCTCCTCAGTTTGAAGAGCAGATCCTTGCTCTGCAATGCCAGTTTTTGGTCTTTCCTATACATGGAAATGGAGAGGTCTTGCGCTTTAAGAAAAGTGTACTTAGAAAGTTGCCAGCTCTGGTCAGCTCCTCTGTCCCTAAGGACAGTTTCCCAGAGAATCTCATCCACTAATTATTTAAGCAGCTGGAAGTTCACTTCTAAAGTTTGGGATCCTGACTTTGCTCTTTGTCAGGCCCACATTCCTTGAGATCAGGAACTCTATCAGGGCGTGGTCACTACAGCCCAAGTTGCCTCCAATCTCAACCTCTTTAATGAGCTCATCTGCAGTGGTGAGCACCAGGTCCAGTAATATGACATCTGCTCAGTAATAAAAGGTAAGAGAAAAGAGGAGGAAGGGGGGGAGGGCACTTGTTTATGACATTTTACTTCCAGAAAAACCCCTATGTGTGCTAAAGCCCTGCTTCCCAGGAAGTGGCCAGACATTGCTTGCTGATGGGAAGTAGAAAATAAATATTTTGTTTTCCTTTTGCTTCTGCCCACAGCCTTTTCTTTTGCTTTAATAAACTGTCTTTATCTTGACACATGAGTCCTTTTACATCTTATTTTCTTCCCCCCTCCCCATCCTGTTGAGGACAGGAGTGATAGAGCAGCTTGGTGGGCACCTGGTGTCTGGTCAAGGTTAACCCACTACAATTGTCATCTGCATTTCTCCAGTGTTTTGAGATTTGTAGTATCTGTAGGAGCAAACTAGAAGATTACAGGCTTGGCTTTGGCTGACTTAATGAAATTCCAGAAACTTTTTCTCTTGAGGCTATTTCAAAGTATGCTTTTTCAAGTGGCAGTTGCTGCACAGATCCTTGTGTTAGCGTAAGAAAACATAATCACAGAATGATTATATGGGTGCTTTAATAAAAGGGCCCTGGGAGCAGGGGTCGTCGGACCCAGATCAAGCTCCGCCATGGCTTTGAAAATGAACACATTTTATACTATAACCAGCTTATGATCATCAGTTAATCATTAATTCAACACCACTCTATCGGATACATTGTTTTCACTCAAGCATAAGTTTCAGCCCCCCTTTCCTACTACCCCCTTACATTTCTCAGGACTGTTGCAAGTGAATTATTATTCTTACTCATATTTCCTACACAATCATTTCATTAATCTTGTCATAAGTAATCGTCACGGAAAAGCACACAGGTGCGGTTCTCGTTCTCATGACTATACTTCTAACAAAATAACACCTAAGGCCTACCTTAAGGCCTACAAGGCCTATCAATCCCACAACCTAAAACTATCATCAACCCCCAAATCATTTTGACCCCTATGCTATCATTCCCCCCTTTGAAAGTATTTTCACTTTATAGCTGTAAATGCTTTCACTCAATATAGTCCTTTGTTTCTGATTTTATACTGGATGTTCATCTTCAAATCCTGGGTTGTCATTAGCGTTGTCCTGGATGTTGTCACGACTCGAGGAATTCGAGGATAACACAGGTGGTGGAGCCTTGCTTCGTGTCAGTGCCTGCATGATTCTTTGGTTCCAGGATGTTTTCTTCTGTATTTCTCCTTTTAGTATGCTGTAAACAAACCAGATTACTAGGAAAATAACTAATAAGATTATTACATTTTCAATGAGAGATCTAATCCATGAACTCACATTCCATCCCAACCCTTTAAAAACTTTATCTAACCAGCTTGTAGTCAGGTCTTTTTGTTCGTCTTGTGCCTCATGTTCTATGTGCTTTAACTGACTGATGTCATGTTCTACATCTGCAGTTACATTTGGGATGTGGACGCAGTAATGATCAACTTGTTCTTTTAAAAATCCACACACTCCATGTTCTTTCAGGAGCAATATATCTAGGGCCAGTCGATTTTGTAAAGTCATTTTGGTAGTCGCTTGTAATTGTATGTTTAGTTCCTTGAATCCTTCCTCAGTAACCTTTGCTAGTCTTTCTACCTGACTAGTAAGTCTGTACATAATTTCTCTGTTTCGGTAATTTGGTACAGGGCTGAACAGAGATTTCAGAGCCCACTTAAGTTTTACTCCACTAGAGGGTTCTTGCTAAATTTTATTCTGGTTTCTATCACTTTTCTTACCACGGTAGCTACAACGTGTGGGCCCCTGTCTGAGAATATTCTTAAAGGCACCCCAAACCTGGGAATTATCTCTTGCAGTAGCTACTTCACTGTTTCTTTTGCCTGATTGGTGCGACAGGGAAGGGCTTTGGGCCGTCTTGAAAATGTGTCAACCCCCACTAACAGATATTTGTATCCTGAAGTTTTTGGTAATTCTACAAAATCTACTTGCCAATAATCTGGTTCTATCCCCACCCGAAGTCTCCCTAGCTGTGTTTGTCGTCTAGCTACTGGATTGTTTTTCAAGCAAATTTCACATTTTGACATTATATATTTTGCCATTGTTAGCATCCGTACTGAGATTACACTTCGTTTTAGCAATTTTACCAATGCTTCTGCTCCCCAGTGACACTCGTGTTTCATCTGTAGGACTTCTCTCATTATCAAGGGGGGTAGCACTATTTGTCCTTGTGTAGTTACATACCACCCTTCTGAATTCCTCTGTGCATTTAGTAGATGTCCCAGCTTCTCATCTTCTTTTGAATATTTCGGTTCTGAAGGTAAATTGAATTGAGATATATTAAGCTTTGTGGGTATCAATGCCATTGTTATTTGCACCTCTCGAGCAGCCTGTCGAGCTGTCCAGTCTGCCTTTCGATTGCCCTCACAGATCTTGGTGTTCTCTGATTGATGTGCTTTGCAGTGTATAATTGCTACTTGTTAAGGTTTTTGTACTGCTTTTATCAATTGCAGAACTGCATCTTGGTGTTTGATATGTGTTCCCTGGGAGGACAGCAACCCTCTCTCTTTCCACAGTGCCCCATGTACGTGGACTATCCCGAAAGCATATTTGGAGTCAGTCCAAATATTTACCTTCTTCCCTTCACTCAATTCTAGTGCTCTGGTTAAAGCCACTAGTTCTGCCCTCTGGGCAGATGTATTTGGTGGTAATGCTTTTGCTTCTACTACGGTGCTGATTGTTGTTACCGCATATCAAGCGTATCTGGTCCCATTTTCCATGAAGCTGCTTCCATCTGTGAATAACTCCCAGTCCGGTTGCTCCAGTGGGACGTCTTTCAGGTCTTCTCTGACTGAGTAGGTTTTATTGTATCACCTCTATGCAGTCATGCTCTAGTGGGCCTTCCTCAGCTGTGGTACCTAAGAACAAGGCTGGATTCAAAAGGTTAGTTGTCTTTAGTGTGACATCATCCTGCTCGGTCAGGATTACCTGGAATTTTATCATCCTGTTCGGAGATAGCCAATGGCCCTTCTTTTGCTCCAAAACAGTGGTTACCATGTGTGGCACATAGACATATATGTGTCTTCCCATTGTGAGCTTCTGGGCTTCTTGTATCAGTATCACAGTGGCTGCAACTGCTCTCAGACATGCAGGCCACCCAGCACTTACATTGTCCCGCTGTTTGGAGAAATAGCCTACCGGCCTTTTTCAGTTCCCCAGACGTTGGGTCAGGACTCCCAGTGCCAGGCGTTGCCTTTCATGTATGAACAGTTGAAAGTCCTTGGACAAATCAGGTAATCCTAATGCCGGAGCCATTGTCAGTGCTTTTTTCAGTTTCAGGAAGGCTTCTTTCTGTGCTTTGCCCCAGCTGAACGGCTGCATCTTCTGGGCTTCATACAGGGGTTTGGCAATGAGGCCATAGTCCATGATCCATAGGTGGCACCGTCCTGCCATCCCCAAGAAGACTCGCAGCTCGTGGAGATTCCGGGGCTCTGGAATAGCACAGATAGCTTGGATATGGTTAGTACCTAGTTTTCTTTGTCCTTGTGAAATTTCACATCCCAGGTAAATTACAGTTTGTTAGGCAATTTGTGCTTTTCCCTTGGACACTTTGTATCCTCCCATGCCCAGGGAGTTTAAAATCTCAATTGTTACCTTAATGCAGGTCGCCTTTTCTTCTGTTGCTATTAGTATATCATCAACGTATTGTAGCAAAAGGTATTGATCTCTTGGTACCTGTCCTTGGTTGGTCCAGGTCTCCAGCTCCTTTGCCAGTTGTTTCCCAAATAGTGTCGGAGAGTTTTTATAACCCATGGGAAGATGGGTCCAAGCGAGCTGGGTCTTTCTTCCGTTTTCTGGATTTTCCCATTCAAAGGCAAACAGCTTCCTGCTTTCTTTGTCAAGGGGGATGCAGAAAAAGGCATCTTTTAAATCAATTACAGTAAACCACTTGTATATCTCCTTTACGGATGCCAACAATGTATAAGGATTAGCAACTACGGGGTATATGTCCTTGGTTATTTCATTTATTGCCCTTAGGTCCTGTACTAACCTGTAATCCCCATTGGGTTTCTTCACCGGAAATATTGGTGTGTTATATTCTGATTCACATTCCTCTAAAATCTGATATTTTAGAAATTTATCAATAGTCTTTGCTATTCCCTGCTGTTGCACGGTTGGACACAAAAGAATCAGGCACTCAGTCAGGTCACAGAGCCACCAAGGCTGGGCAGGAGAGAAGAAGAGCTCAGCCTCTCTTTATTCTTACATTTATACTTTTTCGTATACGATCATGGATTGGACAATGAGGTTACCACCTCTCCAATTCCATAGGTGAGAAACCCAGTCCATCAACCTTCTCCACCTTCGGGAAAGGAATGACAAACAATACCAAAGGTACAAAACAATCCTTGGCCGGTTAGACAAACATGGACTATGTTTACATAAAATCTATGAGAACCTTTCCTACCAAGTATCAACACAGCACACTGTAAAAATCAGGACGACATCTCACCCTTTTTCCTTAAAAAAAAGAAAAAAAGAAAAAAGAAAAATGAACAATGTTCATCCTATGTTTGTGGAAGGACTATCGGAGCGAACACTCTCATCATCTGAGTCATCACTCGATGTTCCACTCACTTGAACACTTTCACTCTGGTCACGGCTTCTACCTTGCTTGTCAGCCGTATTTTTCCTCTGTGGTCGCAGGTCAGGACGGACACACCTTGCAGGTACCCAGCACGCCCCAGTATCTGTGGATACACAAGCATACCCGCGCCCCGAAGCGATAAGGTCGTAAGGACCTTCCCACTGTTTGGTGACTAAATTTCTCACCCGAACCTTCGCTCAAGGCTGCTGTGCCTCATCCAAAGCCTGCAACGAGAGGTGGTGGTTCAAAATGACAGGATTATTGGAGTTCTGCGGTACCGTAAGGTGATTAATAGTATACAAAGCTTTTGCCAGCCGACTGTGCAGGGTTTCACCCTGCATTCCCCGTTTTTGTTTTTGAAGCACCTGCTTCAGAGTGCCATGAGCACACTCTACAATAGCTTGACCAGACGGAGAAGGAGGAATACCAAACTTGTGCGACACACCCCACAACTGCAGGAACTGCCTCACCTCTTTTGAGACGTAAGCAGGACCATTGTCGGTCTTCACGGTAGAAGGTATGCCTAGAACGGCAAAGGCCTGCCTCCAGTGGGCAATGACATCACGGCCCTTCTCTCCAGTGTGAGCGGAAGCCCACATGGCAGAGGAGGTGTCCACCGTGACATGTACATACTTGAGCTGGCCAAATTCGGTAACTTGGGTTACGTCAGTCTGCCAAATCTCCAAGGCCCTAAGGTTCCTGGGGTTTGCCCGCGCCGGTAAAGGCCCGGCCAGTGCGTGACAGTCGTCACATGACTCGACAATGTCACGGGCCTCAGTTGGCGTCAACTGAAACTGCTTTTACAGGGTATGTGCATTCTGATGGAAAAAACATGCGATGCTTTGGCCTGTGCGAGTGTATCAGACTGAGGTGCTACCCACGCTGGGTTAGCCAACTTGTCAGCCCTCGCGTTACCTTCCACTATGAACCCAGGCAAATTGGTATGACTCCTTACATGCAGAACATAGTAGGGATGAACCCGTTCCTCGACACACCACAGGGCCTTCAGCAAATGAAACAGATCCGCATTGCCGACCTTCTTCAAAATGGAATAACTCAACCGCTTTGCTATGTCAGCCACAAATGCAGAATCCATGACCAGATTGAAAGGTTGCTGGGAAAACTTTTGAAATGCCACAAGAGCAGCCCTCAATTCAACCAATTGGGCTGAGCCAACCTCATGGCCTTCCAGAACCTGCCACTCAGATCCATCCCTCCAAGTAACAATGGCCTTTCCGGTTCTGCCCGAACCGTGAATAAAGACTGTGTGTCCGCGCACTGGCTCCTGACTGTGTTTGGGTCTCAGAGAAATCTCTGTGTGCTTTGCCACTTGTAGCAACTGGTGGCTGGGCAGATGATGCGTGATCTGCCCTGAAAAATTTTCTAGAGCACTTTGCAGCGAAACACTGTTTTTGAAGCTCCAGTCAAAATCTTCCCACTGTACCAGTAGTACAATTTTTGTGGGATCTGCACCCATCAGTTGCAAACACCGTTGTCAGCATTTGACTATCAAGCGAGCAATCAGCTCGAACAATGCAGTTGCCGTCTTCTGCGGCTGATGGGGCAAGAAGACCCATTTGAGCACATGCAAAGAATCAGACCATTTGTCATTCCATTGGCCAATGATACCTGTGGGATGCAAATCTGGAGTGGTGATGAACACACTTGTGAAGGGCTTCTAGTTGTTCTTTAGGGAGAGGCCACTGTTCTTGACAGATTGGTTTGTCCCACAGCCACCGTATAGGCGGCGTAGGACACACTGCGCCCTTCAATGCCGTGGCCCCTAGTGAAAATCCGTCCCGATGCGCACTCCCCTTGCAGCCATGACATCCCTCCCCCAGAGGTTAAAAACAGTTTCAGCAACATGAGGCCTAATCACGGCCATCTGTCCCTCTAAGTTCGTTATTACCACAGGCTTCTGGCTCACGTAGCAGTGCTTTGTTCCTCCCAATCCCACGACAGATGCCCCCACTGGGTCCAACGGCCACCGCGGAGGCCAACCGGCTAGAGAGAGAATTGTGACGTCTGCACCGCTGTCAAGAAGCCCGCGGAGAGAGATCTCTGGCGGCGTAGCATCAGGGATGGACAGGGTGCACCGCATTTCAGGACGCTGTTTGTTCATGACAGCCATCCAGTGAACCTGAGGTGGTCCAGTGGAACCAAAGCAGCCGTCTCCTCGTGACCTCGATTCTGTCCTGCGAACAGAAGACTTAAAAGGGACAAGTTGAGCAATTCGTGTCTTTTCAGGAATTGTGACCGGGGGGGTGGCTGTGGAAACCATGGCAAAGATGCGTCCCGTATAATCCGCATCAATGAGTCCCAGATGCACAATGATACCCTGAATGGTGGCGCTAGATCTCCCCATGAGGAAAGCACTCATGCCACCACCCAAGGGACCAAAAGCATCTAAAGGAACCTTGTGCACTACGCAAGAGTCTAAGACTACTGTTGCTGCCATGCAGACATCCACCCCTGCTGAGCTACTAGTGCCGGCTGTGAGCCGGCCCAGCAAACCTCCATCGGCTCCGGGGTTTGGAGAGACATTTGTGTCTGCGCACGTCTCCCCTGCGTGCTCCTCCACCCATTTCCCAAGCTCGATGAAAACTGACCCTTGACAGGAACTGCAGCCTTGCAGTCCATTGCAGTGTGGTTCAGTTTTCCACACTTTGGACAGAGAAACATGACAATCCTGCCTTTCTGCACCTTCTTTCTTGGTTTCTTCCTGCCTTGAACACTCCTTTGCTTCCACTGCCCACCCTGCGGCCCTGTCCAGGCTGGCCGCGGAGCAGCAGCCACGGCAACCACCTTACAACCGGCAGTGCCTACATTTTTACAGGCTTCAACCATCTGCATTATAGAAGGGTCCCCAGGGAGTGCTTCCATAAGGGTCTGACACTCACGAGAACAACGAATCCTTGCCAGCTGCCTTATTAACAGCTCTCTTGCAGTTGGGTTGTCCACTTGCCTCTCAACAGAAGCAGTAAGCCTATTTGCAAACTGCAAGAAGGACTCATCATTCTGCTGGGTCACATCCACAAATTGCTCTGCAGGAACAACCATCTCAGTGGTTTGAATCAATGCTGCCACGCCTGTCTCTCGGCATTGGTCAAGCACAGCACGATTCACGGCAACCTGTTTTTTAGGGCCTTCAAAATTACGAAGTCCCAGCAGGAGATCCACTCCAACCCCACGTCTGGGATCCTGCTGGTTCAATGTGGCATTGTATGCTACCGTCCTGGCTGCTATCTGATGCCACTTTGATTCAAATATATCATATTCGACAGGCTGAAAGAGAACACGAGCCAAGCTTCTAATATCAGCTGGCACTAACAAGGCACCATGAAAAACCCTTTTGAGCTGCATAACTTCTTTGGAGCCTACTCCATATTTTCCAACCTGCTGCCTAACTTCCATCAAGGACTTCCATGATAAAGTCTCATAGCTATTTTGACCAGCACCAACGAAAGCAGGAAAAGCCTGCAACCCTTGCGGTGATTCTGCAGCCCCTGCTGTGTCCTGTCCCTGGCTTATCACAGGGACTTGAGCTGGCACAGGGCTCTGAGATCTGCTGGCACACGCCTCAAGGCGACAGGCTTTAGGACAATCATAAATTTCCTCTACTTTCGCCTTAACATCTGCCCAGAATTTCACCTTATCTCTGGGGCGTACCGTCACCCTGCACTCCGGCAGGGTCCAGAGACCCTCTGACGCAGACCCGCCCTCCCAGGATCTGTGGTCCCGGGATGACCGCGGCTTCCTCGCCGCTTCACTGCCTGCGCCGAAAAGAAACACTTTGGGACTCGCTTCATTTCCAGCTTTTGAATGTTTGAAATGTCCCGCAGACAAAACTGCTGAGTCATTGCTATTGGGGCCTGCGCTGTCCACCACTGCAGGGCGGGGTGGGGCTCGGCGCCGCTCCCCCGGCTCCTGTGCGGGGTGGAACTGGGCTGCGGGAAGCGGCGGCTTCTCTGGCGTGGCTGCGCAGTGCCGCAGCGAAGCAAAGAACCCGGATGGGGGTGGGTGGAGTTGCGCTGCCCGGCCGGGAGCAAAATGGGAAGAAACCACACCCATCAGGGTCCTGCAGAGAGCACGGACCCCAAGCGCGGGATCTGCCTGCCGGGATTCCACCGCGCCTTCTGCAGCGTCCGGAGCCAGCGGCACGGTCCCGGCGGTGCTTTCTGTGTTCCCCACTTTGGAGCCCCCAGACCCCGACTCAGCGCTTGCCTGAGCGCTGCCGCGCCTGCGTGCCACCGCATTCACAGGCGGCAGGTGGCCCAGGGATCGCAGCGCTCCCCCCGCCCCTCCGGCAGCGGGGAGCGAGCGGCGTCATCGCCCAACTCTTCGCCGGATACGTCATCAGCCTCAGACGCTGGCTTGATTTCTGCCCCCACGGCGCCAGGCGCATAACTGAGAAGAATGCTGCAATTTGGACATTCCACCGCACTGGCTTTCCACCCCCCGTTTCGCCTAGCACCAGAAAGGCACAGGGAGGGGGCATTTCTTGCTGTCCCGCCTCCCCTGCCGCGCGGGGGGGGTGGTGACCCCCGCTGCGCCAGCTCCCCGGAGCCGGGGAGGGGCAGATCCGTCCACGCCAGCTCCGCAGGACTTTCCAAAGCCAATCTCTCCTCTGAGATCGGCAGGCTATCAAACCAAATGCTCTCTGGCGGGGAGCCACCCCCGCCCTCACTATCTGGGCCAGGGGTTTCGGGCTCAGAGGCAGGCTACGAGCCACGCTCTTCTTCCTTCGCTCCCCCACACAGCTCGGAGAATTCTCCGAGCGAGCTAGCAGGTGTAATCCTGCCGGAGGAACTCTCCTGTCTTTGGATAACAGAATTCACCTGTCTCCAAGTTACTAGTAATTTAGCCATCGTTTGACTATAGGTCTCCGATTGCACACCTCTCAATGATCTCCCCACAAGCGTCCACATCGATTTAGACAGGACATTGCCATTGTGAGGGAAAAAACCCATCTCTGAACCAAAAATATAACTGCTCTAAATTTGACCTGCAAACATTCACATTCTCGCCTTCTAAGAATATTTTGAGAACTTCCAAAGCCAGAGCGTCGCTCGGGGACATCTCAGAGATTCCCATAATTAATTTTTAAATTTTTTTCACCTGAATTTTGTCGCAGTTCCCCGTACGGGCCACCAGATGTCGCACGGTTGGACACAAAAGAATCAGGCACTCAGTCAGGTCACAGAGCCACCAAGGCTGGGCAGGAGAGAAGAGCCCAGCCTCTCTTTATTCTTACATTTATACCTTTTCATTATACAGTCATGGATTGGACAATGAGGTTACCACCTCTCCAATTCCATAGGTGAGAAACCCAGTCCATCAACCTTCTCCGCCTTCGGGAAAGGAATGACAAACAATACCAAAGGAGCAAAACAATCCTTGGCCGGTTAGACAAACATGGACTATGTTTACATAAAATCTATGAGAACCTTTCCTACCAAGTATCAACACAGCACACTGTAAAAATCAGGACGACACCCTGACGTGCCTCTGGTTTTATCGGGTATTGTTTGATTTGCACAGTTTTTGCTCCCTCTTTTAGCTCTACATGGACTGGTTGTGCTAACTTAGATTTTCCAGGTATCTCTGTTTCCCGTACTGAGGGTATTACTGCATCTTCTACTTCCTTAGGGATTTCTGCAACTGGTTTCTCTTTTATCATTAGAATTTTTCTCATGTTTGACTCTGGTATTTTCACGAACAATTCCCCATTCTCAAAAGTTATTACTGCATCAAACTTTGCTAGTAAGTCCCTGCCCAAGAGGGGGATGGGACATTCAGGTACATACAAGAATTCATGAGTTAACACTTTGTTCCCAAAGCACAAATCTAGGGGTTGCAGGAATGGCCGATTTTCCTCCTTCCCTGTGGCCCCAACTATTGTGGTGGATCTGTTTCCTATCTGCCCCTCTAGATTATTTAAAACTGAATGGGTCGCCCCCGTGTCAATTAAAAATTTCACAGCTTTTTCCCCAAGTTGTATAGTTACTATGGGCTCTGGCGATATAGTTGGCCCTGTCCCAGAATATAATACCATCACCTTGGGAACTTCTTCCTGCTGGAACTGATTACTTTGGTCAGACTGGTCTGGGTAGTAGTCTGGATGGCAATAAGCACATTCATTAAAAGCCAATGGTCTCTCGCCGCCCTTTCCAAACTTGCCTCTCTCTGCTCCTCTGCCTCGGCCCCCCCGGTACCTCCCCTTGAATTTCCTTGTAGCACTGCCAAAAGCTGTCCCTGCTTTTTATTAATTTCCTTGTCCCTGTTATTGTAAACTTTCCAAGCTACCTCAAGTAATTTGTCCAAATTTCTTAACACTTCTCCTTCCAGTTTCTGGAACTTCTTTCTAATATCATCCTGTGATTGACCAAGAAAGATAAAAGCAAGTTGAACTTTAGCTTGTTCTGTGTCTACCTATAGGTCAGTGTATTTCCTGGCCACCTCTTTGAGTCTTTATAAAAATGCAGTGGGGTATTCCTCCTTCTCCTGCCTTATTTCATATAACTTAGCCCAATTCATAGTCTTAGGTATAGCATTTTGAACTCCTATTTGAACCCACTCTTGATATTTCTTTAGCTTCCTCATGTCAAGGGGGTTGTTAGGGTCCCACAATGGATCCTCAGAGGGAAAATTATTATCTAGAGTCCCTGTCACCAGTCCCTGACAAATATCTTCCCTTGCCCGGTCCTTCACTGCCCTAAACACCATCTCCTTCTCACTAGAGTCCATTAGGGTGTATAATATTATTTGGATATCATCCCAGTCTGGATTCTGAGTTTTCATAATCATTTTCACCACTCTAGCTACTTTATCAAGATTCTCTCTACAAGTCCCAGCTGACTGCTTCCATATTACTAGGTCACCAGGAGAGAATGGTATTTTTAGAAAAACTGGCCCTTCCACTCCCACCCCTTGTCTTAAAGGAACAATTACAGTTTTCTTCTGTTTGTCTGCTCTCGACAAACCCCTCCCCGTCCTGGGCCAACCTGGGACTAATCTGGAGCATGTCCAGTGGGCTATTGGTCCATCCTCATCACTTTCACTGCTATCGACGCCTTCCGCACCCCCTCCCCCATACCCTCGTACTGTAACTAAACTTTGGTTAGTTCTGGGTAACGGCAATACAGTGGTGTTCTGGTCAGGAGTGTGGGGAAGGGGAGAATATTCTTGGGACCCCGAGGGAGGTGCAGGTTGGGAAGGGGTATCAGGTGTTGGTGGGGAGAGGTGGGTATAGTGATGGGTATTGACAGGCAGGTGGAGATGGGGAAGGGGGGTACCTGTGAGCAGGAGGGGTAAGTGGGTCAGTTACAAAGGAAGGAGTAGATGGATTAGGTGAAATAGGACCAGAAGAAGTAGGGCTAGGTCCCTTTGATGTTGCGGGAGCCACCAACAAGCCACCCTCCATGTCATCTTTCCGAGATAAACTTTCATTCACTGCCAGGTTTTCTATACAACGTTTCCCCTGAATACATGCCAGACAGTTATCATTGTTAGGCACTGTAGTAACAGTTAAGCCTCCCTCCGCCAGCCATTCCGTTTCTTCCCATAAATAGAAAAACAAATCAACATAAGGCATTTCATCCAATTTTCCCTCCTGCTTACAAAACAACAATAAGTGAGAAATCAAGTCAGATTGCAAAGACCCGTTTTCCGGCCACCTTTTCCCATCACGCAAAGCATATTTCGGCCACTGAATGTTACAATAATCAATAAGCTTATCCTTACGTAATGCTGGACCAAAATGACCTTGTTTCCAATGTGCCAACAAACACCCCAAAGGAGAAGCACACGATATGGGAGCATTGCCACCCAAAATCCCTTTTAGCTTCTCCATATTACTACAGAATCACCACTGTCGACCCTGCAATGCTTTCACAATTGACTTATGGACAGCGCCTAGGCATTTACCAGGAATTCCTTAGCCCAACCAAGCGTAGCTTTTGCTGCGGCTTACAGGCAGGCACCAGACGAGAATTAAAGCACCTTACCTCTCCAGGGGACGTTGTGAGTGGCGGAGGGCTGCGGCACCGATGGGCTCCCTGAGAATCCCTCGGTGCCGGCTGGAGCGTGATCAGGTTGCAGGGTCCTCAGCAGCGCTCACAGGGTCCCGTCTGGGCTCGCCAAAATGTTAGCGTAAGAAAAAACATAATCACAGAATGATTATATGGGTGCTTTAATAAAAGGGCCCTGGGAGCAGGGGTCGTCGGACCCAGATCAAGCTCCGCCATGGCTTTGAAAATGAACACATTTTATACTATAACCAGCTTATGATCATCAGTTAATCATTAATTCAACACCACTCTATCGGATACATTGTTTTCACTCAAGCATAAGTTTCAGCCCCCCTTTCCTACTACCCCCTTACATTTCTCAGGATTGTTGCAAGTGAATTATTATTCTTACTCATATTTCCTACACAATCATTTCATTAATCTTGTCATAAGTAATCGTCACGGAAAAGCACACAGGTGCGGTTCTCGTTCTCATGACTATACTTCTAACAAAACAACACCTAAGGCCTACCTTAAGGCCTACAAGGCCTATCGATCCCACAACCTAAAACTATCATCAACCCCAAAATCATTTTGACCCCTATGCTATCACTTGTAATCAACATGTTATTATAATATGAACTGAAATTAAAAATAATATGAAAAAAGATTCACAGGTTTTGACATAATTGCTGCTACCTGGCTAGAATTACATGGTTATTTTAATAAGTGTTTATTACAACTTCATTAGCTGCAAAAATTATAATGTAAAAGTACAGTATCTGTTTTTTCACGCTGATAACTGCACACACTAAAAGAATAATTTCTCTGTTTAGAAATAACTTCTGTGGGTAACTCTGTACTAATATATTTTCCATACATTGATGTGTCAACAAATAAGAATTACAGGGAAGTGACAAAGCAGCATTTTATAAGCAAATTTGCGCAAGTTGGGTTTTTTCTTTGCTGACTGCTCTCTTTCTTGTTTTGACATAAAGCAATGCGATACCTTTCACATCAACAGGTAGAAACATGAAGAAAACTTTAACTTAGCTTGCCTGTGTAAGGACCTGTGCTCTGAATTTTTTCCCTGCCTTCAAAATAACAGGTGGTTTTGTACTAGCAAGTTACAATTCCATTTACTATGAACTAGTGCCTAGAAACATCTAGGCAGTGCTTTTGCTGCTACAGATTATTCAGTATACACTCTTACAATCTAGTTGATTTTTAGGTGAGCAGTGTCTGTTTAAGATACACTGGAGCATCTGAGTTTGTGAGTCTTGCCCTAGCTGGAAGGGAATTCTTACATTTGGTATATTTGAGCTCTAATGGATGCTGAGACTGAAATGCTTTTGACTGTGAAAGAGCATACGGTTGGTTCTTTTTGGCTGAAAGGTTTGGACAATTAAGTTTTTACTGTTAATGTAGCTTGTTTGCCATAAATAAAATTTTCCCATTTGAATGGAGCACTGCAAAACAACCCCCTGAGAATTCTGGGTGATTCTTTTTGTTGGGTGAGAACATTTCCCAGGGAGGTGCATGCACTACCCTTGAGCTCTTCCCACTGCCCCACCTCTTTGAAGCAGCTTAGTTGGCATGGCACTGTTTGCCAGCTGCTGTTTTAAGGCTGCTGGAGCTGAGTTGGTTGTGCTATTGTTTGGGAATTGCTGCCTAAAATTAGAGTCCTTTTTACCAGCAATATGTGCACATGGCAGAAAATGTTATCTGCAGGTGTTTTCAAGCCTCCATCTACTGGGAGGAGTAAATTATTGCAACACAGCCAAACATATTTTGGAGAGGTGGAAAAGCAAATGACTACGTATGAAGCTTTGCTCAAACTATACCTATTTGGAATAATTTGACTTCAATGTGGTTGTTTTTGAAGAATAGTTGCAGATTTGAGAATGTTTTGTAAGCTTGTAAAGTTTTCATTGAAATGAGCTTTTTAGTTTAGATGGTGCTTGTGAAGGGCTGATGAAAACCACAAGTGCTTTCAGAGGCAGGGAGGGGAAGGCCTAATATTTTGAGAATTTGGTCCCAAATACTTATGGTTATTTAGTTTAAAAGAATGTAGGCTTTATTTATTTTAAAAACCCCAATACTTACAAATAATTATATTTGTCTTATGAGTAGAGATATAGTTTATTAAAACCAGGATTAACAATATGAGTAGTATTGTGTTAATGACTGCAAGTCAGTACAAAGCATGCTTGAAAGCTATTGCTATTAATGGGGATTTCACATTTTGAATATTGGAGTTTATCTGTGCGGAGGGGAGGGAGGAAGTTGCATATGATATGCCAAAAAGGTATTTCTTCAGTAATTAAACAGTGTTTTTCTTTGGCACCATTTCAGCTACCCTCTTAATTTGAGAGGTTCAATTAGGATATAGTCAGCATGTGCGCACATGGACAGAAAGTGTGGCCAGCAGGACTAGGAAAGTGATTGTCCCCCTGTACAGGGCACTGGTGAGACCTTGAATTCTGGGTTCAGGTTTGGCCTCTCACTACAAGACAGAGGTGCTGGAGTGTGTCCAGAGAAGGGCACTGGAGCTTGGGAAGGGTCTGGAGCACAAGTCTGATCAGGAGCAGCTGAGGTAGCTGGGGTTGTTAAGTCTGAGGAAAAGGAGGCTCAGGGGAACCTCATTGCTCTTTACAACTGCCTGAAAAGAGGTTGTAGTGAGGTGGAGGCTGGTCTCTTTACTCAGGTAACAAGCAACAGGATGAGAGGAAATGGCTTCAAGTTGTGCCAAGGCAGGTTTAGATTGGATACTAGAAAAAATTTCTTTACAGGAAGGGTTGTCAAGTATTGAAACAAGCTGCCCAGGGAAGTGGTTGAGTCACCATCCCTGGAAGTGTTCAAAAAATGTGTGAATGTGGAACTTGGAGGCATGGTTTAGTGGTGAACATGGTGATGCTGGATTGATGGTTGAACTTGGTGATCTGGGAGGTCTTTTCCAACCTTAATGATTCCATGACATAAAATCAATGCCTCATTTGCCTGAGGAAAAGACTCTTTCCTTTTGGAGTCTAGCTATGTTGTTTATTTGTGGTTTGGAGGGAGGTTTTTAATTTTGTTTTGTTTTTTCTTTTTGTTTTTTGAAAGAAAAAATTATTAGCAGTTCAGAGAGCAGAAGCAAATAACCATTTTTTAAATCCATGTCCTCAAATGATAATCTGATGCTTTGAGGCATAAATGACCTTTCTAAGCAGTCCAAACTTGTCAAAGGAATGATAGAAACAAGCTGCTTTATTTTAATACAGCAGTCTATTTTTCAGGGGGAACTAGAAAATAACTCTGTATTCCTCTTCCTGATGCCTTACAAAAGGCTGACCTGAAACAGAAGCTGGACAGAGTTAAAAGAATAAAAGAAGTATTTATTAAAACAAGGTACACTTTGGGCCATGCAGGAGTCTCGCAGAGACTACACCCAAAAATGGACCCCTAGCACGTGCTTTTTGGACAGATATACCTTCGGTCCATCTGCATATCAAAAACCCATTGTCCAATTACAGTTTCGGGTCCTGAAGTCCCATCCCTAGTTTGTCCCCTTCTTCTCTTCGCTGCTGTCCACGATTGTTTACATTTTGGGCTTTTGGCAAAACAGTATGTCCTTGAAACTCAGGCTTAGAGAGAAATTGTTTCGTCTAAATGACAGTAACAGAACACTAGCTGACAAGTTATGTAGTCTTAGAGTCATACACTAGAGCAGTCCTGATATAGAAAATAAAAAGTTAAAACCTAAGGCATCATTCCCATCAACATTAAACTTCTGGTTTTGCTACATTTCAATTTAAATGTGTATGCATCATTGGAGAGATAGTGATGGAATCTAGACAACCTGTGCAAATTGAACCATAGACTTCAGCTCCTGAAGCCAAGGTCAAGTGAATAATGCTTTTATCCATAGCTACCCTAGCTGGTATTACTTAGCACTGGAAAAGCAGTGGGTCAGAAGCATAAGGGAAAATTAAAAGGGGATGTCTTGTTACAAAGCTGAATAGGGGAGGGGAAGAATCAAAACCACCACCACTTCTTAAACTTTTAAAGTGTTTAGAGTTTATGCTGTTCAAACAGGAAAAACACTTAGTGTATCATTGCCAACTTTCTATCATTATAATATTTTCTCGGTATAGAGACAAGTTTAGAAGGAGAAAAACCCTGGAATGAGTGTTTCCTCTTAAAAAAAAAAGGGTTCCAGCAATCCCTTTCTGCCAATAAAAAATTAACACTAGTGAAAGAAAGTGAAAAAACCCAACCGTTTATTGACAGAGTGCCCACACGGCATGGGAAAAAAAGAATAAATGCTAGATAATGAGTTGTCAGACCTTACTCACACACCCCCACACCGGAACAAAAAAAAACCACCCCAAAATGCCAGGGAAAGGAAAAAAGCCCCCACAATAGCCACAATGTGGTGGGGAGAAAAAAAACGGCACTGGCTCCTGTCTCAGGGAAGGAAAAAACTCCCACGGGTTCACGCAGCAGCTTAAGCAAAATAGATGGAAACCTGGTGAATCTCTGGCATGGGTCCCCTCCTCACAGCAGATGAAGCTGGTGGATTTGGTGTCCTGTCTCTTGCTGGCTCGGCTTTTCCGAGGTCTGAGGCCGGGATGGAGCGGGCCCTCGCCGTCTACCGTCCATTTCAAGAAAAAAAAAAAAAAACTGCCAAAGGATTGCTGTCGCAGTCTCCAAGGCCAGGGAAAGGGAAAAAAAACCCTTCTTGCCTAAGCTAACGAAAACCAAGCTAGCTAAGGAGAAAAGGGGAAGAAGGGAAAAAAAAAAAAAAAAAAAAGAAGAACCCAGTCCGCCCGGCACGACGGACACCTGAGGAGTGAGACTTTGAAAAAAGCCCCCGGAAGAGCCCCAAGGCTCCCCCCTCCCCCGGACCCACCTTAAAGGTACAGCAACCATTTCTGGGCATGGAGCAGACGATCAGGGAATAGAAAAACCACTCCAAGACAAATATTTACCAGATAAAAGATACACATAAAAGCTTGGTATGGAAGTTATAAGGCAATATAAAAAAATGAATACCTTTATACAAGGTAATGCATGCTTTTCTTATTTTTTTGTGTGCCTCTTTCCAAAAAGAAATTGAACTAAATTTGGTACTTGAATATCATTCTTCCCTGCCAGCTGTGCTTGAAAGATCTCTATCTCGTGGAAGAACATGTTTTTGAATCAAGCATCACAATAGTACACTTCTTCTCTAGGAGATAAATATAATTAAGGAGTAATAATCTAGTGTTGCAGTTCTTGTATCTTGTAATTTTTTTCCTATCTATATATTTTTTTTCTTGCTCATTGTTCGACATCCAAAGAAGGAATATCCAATTCCTGAGTTTTGTTCAAACTTGAAATTTATAACTCTTTTAATCGTTCACCGTTTTTTCCACTACTTATCTATTCAGAGATTTACCTGCCCTGTTCTGTATTGGTTTTCTTTAGATAAAGCACAATCTTTCCATGACTTTTACAGCCATATGGAAGGAGTTAGCAGTGGTAATTCTCAAATATTCAGCAGCTGAGCAGTGTCATAAAATAGCAGAATCATGTTATTTCTGTTCATTAATATTTGGTTACCTGAATCTTTTATATTAGGGCTTATTTTATCTTAGGGATGAAATATGCAGTATGCTATGAAAATATGTGGCTCCTTAGCTTTTATTTTTAGATGACTTTCTGTAGTGGGTTGACCCCAGCTGGATGCCAGCCACCCACTATAGCCACTCTATCACTGCTACTCTCATCTGGCCAGGGGCGAGAAAATATAACAAAGGTTAATGGGTTGAGATAAGGACTGTGTCTTGGTTTGAAAGACAGGTATCTGCCAAGAAAGGTGGGAACCTCCCTTGGAATGGAGAATGTGACCCCCTTCTCTCTGAATTATTATAACTTTGAAATTAAGGGGCTTTCAGGCAAAGATATGTGGAAAGGAACAACAGTTCTTTACTAGTATGTATATGTATAACAAGGCAAACAAATAACAACACTGGCAGCAACAACAAGCAAAACCAGAAACCCAGTAACGGCCTTCTCAGCTCCAGGCACTTTCCCCTTTGGTGTAGTTATGGTCACAGCCAGCAACGGCGCTGGTGGCTCCCCGGCCAGGCAGGGCAGGTGCAATGATTCCCCCACGGCTGCAGGGGGCGCTGTGGAGCGACTTCAGCCACCTCTCTGGAGGTGGATAATGGCGGGCACAGCCAGCAGAAGGAATGGAAAACGGGCTTCCTTTACAAACCCCCGGGGGCAGCCGGTCCCAGTGCCCCTCTGGATAGCAAAAGGAGATGTAGCTGGAATCTCAGAAGCAGCAAGCTGGAAGAGCAGGGATGAACAAAATCCCAGAGTAACAAACAAGGTGTATTAGAAACTCCACAGCTGTAGCTGGAGACGTGGAGCATCCGGCAGGCAGGGTGTGCAGGGCTACAGTATAGCAAAAAACCCGGAACAGTGGCAGAGGAACGGTGGGTCTGGGCAGTGGCAGCCCAGCTCCCGAACACAGGCAGGAGAGGCTCCCTCGAAGGAGGAAGGGGCTTGGTGTCCCGGGGATTCCCCTTGTTAAAAACGGGGTCCAGTCTCCTGTTAAAATGTAAAGGTTTAATAAAAAGACAATAAGGGACAAGGTATAGGGTAAAAGGTTACAACGTCCAGGGGATGCTGGGAACCCTTGGCACGGAGCCAAGAGCACACCTGCCATGGTGAGAGACTCTCTTTATATACTTTTCTTATTGCATCAGCCTGTTGCATATTCATAGACAAGTATGCATATTCAAACTTCTCTCCAAACTATTTTACATTTTCCAAGTACTCGTTAGCATGGCTCCTCCTTGGGTCCACCTTTTTAGAGCATGCGTAGTTTCTTTGGAGACTCCAGTATCTTCTTTTGTCCATTGGTGTCCAGCAGATGGTTGTTGTCGATAGAGATGTCCTGAGGCAGGAGCCTGTTACACCCATGCTTATCCAACTAAGCAGGTGGTTTAATTAAAGCTAGGTACATTTTAACACAGCTACATTAGCCACTACATCTAAGCTAGAACAAAAAAAAAGCATATAGAAGTGATTAAAGCATTTAAAAGTGATTATATTTCTATAACAAAAGCCACTTCCACAAGGACCAACATCATACACATAGTATTCATTATTTGCGAAAAGCCAACACTATAATATGCATTTATAACACCCTGAGGCACCCGAGCAGATGGTGAAGGTCCTTTTTTTAGTGAGGTAGGATGTTAATAAGGTCCCTGTGCAATGGCCACGTACGAGCAGAGCTTCAATCACGGTAGGAGAAGGCAGCAGGAGACGGAACCCCGCAGTGGTGGAGAAATCTCCCCACGGCGACCGCAGCCTGTCTCCCGCTCTGATGCCGAGAGACCAAGAGACCTGGGAGCTGCGCTTAGCCCCCTTCCCCCCAGCCCAAATCTCGTGGTATCTCTGCCCCTCCAAGAGAAACCCCTCAGATAAGAGAAGTGCAGCCAGGTGCACTCCTCCCCCTCCTTCGTGGGTACATCTTTTGTCTCTCTTAAGTACCCGATCATTATTGCCTCTTAGCAACGAATGGGAAAAAAATCCCTGAGAAAAATGAACAAAAGGAAAATTCCTAACCCCTAACAGACAGGGAGAGATCACTTACTGATTACCATCACCGGCAAAATAGACTTGACTTGGAGATTAATTGAATTTATAACTAAAAAAATCAGAGCATGATAATGAGAAATAAAATAAATCTGGCAAACACTTTCCCCCCACCCCTCCCTCCTTCTCAGCTCTACCTCCTCCCCCAGTGTTTCAGGGAGACAGGGAATGGGGGTTATTGTCAGTTCATCACACATTGCTTCTGACGCTGCTCAGAGTCCTTCCCCTGCTCCAGTGTAGGGTCCCTCCCACAGAAGACAGTTCTCCATGAACTTCTTCAGCATGAGTCCATCCCACGGGCTACAGTTCTCCACAAACTGCTGCAACATGGGTCCCTTTCCACGAGGTACAGTCCTTCAAGGGCAGGCTTCTCCAGCATGGGTCTCACACAGGGTCACAAGTCCTACCACGAAGCCTGCTCCAGCATGGGCTTCTCTCTCCACGAGTCTGCAGGATACCTTATCACTCTCTATAACTTCCTGAAGGGTGGTTGTAGTCAGGTGGGGGTTGGTCTCTTTCTCCAGGCAGCGACTGACAGAACGAGAGGACACAGTTTAAAGCTGTGCCACGGGAAATATAGGTTGGATATTAGGAAAACGTTTTTTACAGGAAGAGTGGTTAAATATTGGAATTGTCTGCCCGGGGAGGTGGTGGAGTCACCATCCCTGGATGTGTTTAAAAAAAGATTAGACATGGCACTCGGTGCCATGGTTTAGTGGAGGTGTTAGGGCATGGATTGGACTCGATGATCTTGAAGGTCTCTTCCAACTCTGTGATTCTGTGATTCTGTGATTCTGTGATTCTGTGATTCTCTTCTTAAAAACAACATCAACTGCAATAGAATATTGTATTGTAAGGTCCTATTTACAGGCCACTTTTCTTCATTTTCTAATTTATATAGTGGCCACCACTGATTACAATATTTAAGTAAATCACTTTTCTTTAAATTGCCTCCAGGGACCCCTCCCAAATCCTTCCAATGAGCCAAAACACACCCCAACGGACCCTTTTTGACAATCTCCTTACTGTCAGTGCTACCCATTCCTGGTGCTATCCAGATGCCCGCACTTTAGTGAAAATTATCACTTGTGTTCCTTTCTTAACTCATTCCGCAGATACTGCATCAACCACAAATTAGGAATCTTAGTTTTGACCTGCACCAGTATTCGTGTTTACAATGTTGACAAGCAATTAACATGAAAGGATCACATGGTCGACTCCCGCACAGTCTACACCGTCCTGATCTGCACAACAAACAAGGTAACAGAATACGATGTGGCACAAGCCAAAAACCTTTTAGCAGACACACAGGCACGAAATGAAAACTTAACAGACACACAGACAAGAAACACCAGTCTTTTATATAAGACACCAAATGACACATACAACAATCAAACCCAAAATTCCAAGACCTATGCCAATACTTGAAGTCATCAGACTTTCTTTTAGCAGACTCTAACCCCTTTTAGGGGATTCTAACCCCTAGGGGAAACTAACCCCTTATGTACCAACATCAGGAATTTCACCTGTGGTACAGCACCCTGCGTGAGTCATCACACACGTCTTACAGGAGTTACTTAACCAAGACCAGAAAGAAAATTCAAAACAATCAACAAATACCTTAAATTTCCTGCAGTCAGTCCTTGTCTACCCCGCAGGGAACCGGTGAAGTGTGGAGTCCCTCCCAGAAATTCTCAGGGCATGCCAAAGGAGTCCGCAGCTCCAGTGGATCCTGCAGCCGGGCAGAGAATTCACTCCTGGCTGGCTCGCCAAACTGAATCCCAAAACTGGGCAAGAAAATGACTCTATAGTCAGACGGCTATAGAGCAGGTATTTGTTTATTCAGCGCTGGGAGTGAGGGGGATCTTTCCACCAAAAACTCAGTCTTCTTTAGCCTTCAGTTACATTTTAAAAGTCATTCTACACAACGTCACAATTACAACATATCATTAGCATACCCATATTTGCATAAAACTGTGTCATGGTTTTACAAGTTTGTTGCTTTCGTGCATGCATCAGTTCCTTCTGTGGTGGTCGTCAGCCTTCTGGTGGTCTTTTGATGAAGGCTTCTGTAGTCTTCCTCACGTTTGAACTTTTTACCTCTATCTTCAGCGCATGCCTGGTGCTTCTTGTTTTTTTCAGTCTAACTTGTTTTTAGCTAATTTTGCAGTTTGCAAGTTTGTTAAAACTTGTCATCTTGCTCTAGATGGTGCTTGTTATCTCACTTGCTCTATCTTGCTTTCTTTGTTATCTTGCTTGCTTTACCTGCACATCTTGTTGCAATGTTACTTGTGGTTAACCTTTTGTTACATACCACTTAGGATTCATTCCCATGGGGTTACAACCTTCTCTCAGGCGTCCACCTGCTCCGGTGTAGGGCTCCTCCACAGGTTCCTCCACCTCTGCATCCCCATGGACCTCTGTGGTCTGCAGGGGCACCGCTCCTTCACCATGGACTTCATCAGGAGCTACAAGGGAATCTCAGCTCTGGCACCTGGAGTACCTCCTGCCCCTGCTTCTGCACTGACCTTGGTGTCTGCAGAGTTGTTCCTCTTACATATTCTCACCCCACTCTTCTCTGGACACAATTATGACTGTGCAACAACTATTTTTTTTCATCCTAAATGTTACCATGGAGGCGTTACCACCATTTCTACTTGGCCCAGCCTTGGCAAGCAGCCCGTCTGTCCTGGAGCCACCAGGGATTGGCTCTGCCAGACATGGAGGAAGCTTCTGGCAGCTTCTCACAGAAGCCACCCCTGTAGCCCCCCTGCTACCAAAACCTGGACATGCAAACCCAATACACCATCTAAAAGCTGATTTATACAAAACAGGAATAGGAGAAAATATTTACCATGTGAGTTTATCTTTTTGGCCTAGTAGATGGTTCATATAGAACCTGTAATGGTAATTTTTCTGACACTTCTGGATCCATTCATGAAGATATTTTACTTTAATCGACTTGCTGACTTTCATGTTTATTGGGTGATTTTCTCACATAATTTTGTTGTGGTGGTTTATTTTTACTACTTATGAAACAGAATTATATATGTTTTGTTTCTTAAAACCATTTTTGTTTTGACTGCTAGCAAGGGGAAACTGCACACTGCTGTGATGTTCTGACATCTTACATAAAGCATTCAAGTCAGCTCAGGCTAAAACTTAGCCGTACATGTGTCAGTCCTGGTGGGCTAGAATATATTACTTCTCACAGCGACTGTGGTTATCTGACTCCAGAGAGTGCAGAAACAAAAGTAAAAGCCTAATTATTGCTTCCAAAAGTACTGATTTTTTTTCTGTACATCAACCCATGAACAAACTGTAGGGCATAAAATTTTACTCTCTGGATGAGAACAGAGAGACCCTTTTCTATTCTAGTGTCTGCAAAATCATCCTGAAAAGCTCTTCTGGACTGTAAAGTGTTTTATTAGTCTATGGTCTTAATTCAGATCTAGGAGCTGTGACTGTCACATTGAATGCATATGCACGTATGAGACTTGTACAGAATTGCCGGTAGAAAACTTGGGCCAACAGCATATAGCTCAACATATTCACATAAGTACAAATGATGATTGTTAGTTCTGCCATAGCTTATTAAGTTTGCAGTTGATTCTGGTAGTTGTTCCAAATTGCTATCTGACTGTATTTAATTGGACACAAACATATGTGGTATTGCTTTAAATTGGTACAAATATTTCAAATCTAGCTGCGCATATTTTAAGCAAATAAGTTGAAGAACATTAAAGCACTGAAATGGGAAAGAAAGCAAAACACAGCTACATATACTTAATTTTTATAGGTACAATGGTGACTGATTTGATAAAATGGTTTTAGTTTTCTGAGGTTTTTTTGGTGGTGGTCGTTTTTTCTTTGTTTTTTGGTGGGTTTTTTTAAGTGAATTGTGGCTTAACCAAATGGTATTACTTAATTTTTTACTACAGCTGCTGTAGAAATGCATGCACAGCTATCGTTTTGGTAAACAAAGTCTAGTAGCCAGATGGCAATAATATTTAAAAAGTTGAGTGATATGATTTGGGAAGCATCTGACTGTAATATGCTGTGCTTTGCCCTGGTACCTTAAATTTAGTACACAGTAGATGACACTAAATGTGTTACCACTGCAGTGGCTTCAAAGAACAAGTAGACTATTATGTAGAATACAAATAATGCATATTAAAATTGCAGTTGATTCTTTCTGATAGATGATCCAAATTGCTGTCAGACTTTATTTACTTACACATAACCAGATGTGCTCCTGCTCTAAATCAGGATAATGATTCCAAATTGCAGTGGTTTGAGTTCACCTATTTGAGTTTCTGGCCAAACGCCAGCACACTTAGCAAAATTCACCTGATTTTGCTGTGAGATAAGGATTAGGAGTAGGCAAAGCAGGCTCAAACTTTGAAGAATATAAAGAAAGTTTATTAATAGACCTAAAAAGAAATAACAAAAAAAAAAACAGAACAAAACCCTCAGACCACCTCTCCTCCCCCCACCTCTCCATTTCTTTCCCACTGACAACACACAAAAAGACAACACTTTGAACCTTCAGTCAGTTTACCACCTCTAAAATAGTCTTTTCGCAGTTCATTTAGGGAGAGAAGTTTCTCTTGCTTATACCATGGACTTCTCCACAAGAAAATGCAGTTTTTATGGTTTCAGCCTCACAACCAGCAGCCGCCCGGGAATGGAAAATCTGCTTGTTGTGGAAGATCCCTCCCACACTAGTAGCCTTCCCACAGCTACTACGGTGGGCTATGACAGCCCATGGGGTACCCTTTTAAGGATGAGCAGTTCTATTACAGCAGCAAAGAAAATTCCCTTCTTCTGTTATTGGCAACACAAGTTCTCTACCATCCCTGGGGCGAGGGTTCTGGGTCACAGCTTCTTCTCTATCTCTGCTCAAGCTTCTCATCAGGCTGCACTTACTTCAGTATCTTCTTATCTCTACACAGGTGCCTTGGCTCACTGGCTGCAGTTAGAATACATGCCCCCTTTGGACCATTTTCTCATATATTACAGGGAATATTTTAGCTTTGGTTTCACAAGAGAATTTTCAACTTCATTACTGAAGCACTTTTCCTGCTCCTTCCTCTAGGCATTGGCTCTGCTTCCTTCACTGACTTTAGAGTCTCTATGTTGTGTTTCTGTAGGTGTTCTCACTCTTTTCTCTCTCTGTGCAGGGGAAGGATGGGTGTCTGGAAGTTTCATTTGGGAAGTGAGAGGGTTAATCTCTCTCTCGGGCCTTGCGATGGTCAATGGTCTCTGCCGGGCTGTTTGAAAACTCTGAGCCAGGTGGCAGAAGCAGTCAGAGTCTCAGTGGCCTTGCTCTGCGAAGCTGGCTCGGCCAGGTGGGGCCAGCCTGGCCTGGGGTGACAGAGCAGGGCCCGGCCCGAGCCGGATGGAGCTGGCCTAGTCTTACCGGAGACAGAAAAGCAGGGGATATGCTTCTCTCACAAAAGCAGGAAGGCAAGAGAAAGAACTCCCGAGGATCCTCTGCTTATATAGGGTTTTTTTTCCTTGAAGGCAGATCAACTTTTAATTGGTTGGCATACATATCAATACTCAAAACTACCTGGTTATTGGTTCTCTCTCCCAGGAAGGAAGTTGTATTACTTCCTGCAGCATAGGTCACTTGCAAGATTGACACCTCTTGGGCCAACCCAGGACACAAATCTAGTTATGCATATTTTAAACAACTGGTAAATACTATACTTCAAATAATTTCTGATTTCAGGAAGGCTTAATTTGGCTAATAGGTCCTTTCCTCACCCTTATTCCATTCTATCCTTCTACTTGAAAAGTTAAAACTTGGTACATTTTGCTACCTGCTGTATGACAACAACTGCTTGACTGAAGAACTGCTTTTGAGTGAAGAAGGAAAATAGGGTTTTTGCTGGGTACAGATGCTCAGCATACTCTGGTGTTGTTTGTATATTTTTAATCTCTTGAGTAATTCTTTTTCATGGTGCATTAAAATATTCAGCCCTGTGCAATCCATTATAAAGGAAGAAATACATATTCCCACACCACATCAGCGATTATGATTTTTGTGAATTGTGAGTATAAATAATACTCCATAGTGATGCAAGCACTAGCAAACTGCCTCTGGTGTTTTGGAAGCTTTTTCTCTACCTTCTGAAGTGTAGTGGTGGTGTGGGTCAGTGTTGGGGTGAGTGGGGCTTTTGGAATCCTGAAGAAAACAAAGCAAAACAAACTTCATGAGATGGTTGGAGGCATAGGTACTTGGTGAGATTACAGTCACTTTTTGTCTTCATTATCCTTGAAAGCAGAGGAAGCTTCCCTTCTTACTATTATTCTAAAAATTTTCTTATCAGAGATCTCCAGACCAGGAGCTCTGAATTCAAGTTTGCTCTTTTGATTGTCTTTTTTTCTAGCTTAACAGGTAGTTAGGAAAAAAAATTTGGTAGCTTGCTTCAGAAAGTTTTACTTCTGATTTCAATATTAACTCTGAAAGAATAATTAGAAGTACTGTTTGTTTTGAGCTGGTCAGATTGTAGAAAATCTTAGAAGTAATTACTCCTCTTACCATTTCATTACAGCAATAAAACCTACCAGTGTCCTCAGAAAAACTTTGTATGTTTGACTACAAAAATTAGTTAATATAAAAATTCTCTGTCCAAATGTGCTTAACAATAAGGTTGCAGAAACAGCTAGATAAATAACAAAATCCCTAAAGCTCACATGAAATAGAAATAATGCTTCTGGATTTTCCAGTGTTCATTTATTTGAAAGGCAGACTGAAAAGATAAAGGTTACTTCTCTTAACATTCTGGACAATTTATTATTTTCTGTTTATCTTTTTCCAGAAATCAAGCATTGTCCTGCTTCAGACAACTTTTGTTTTTCATAGTTTAGAAGGTTTGGATTTTTTGTTGCCCTTTCATGCAAAAAGCAAACAACCCCTTTCAAAACACAATGTGTGGACTGCAACATCCTTACTCTTTAAAAAAAAATAAGATCTTTTCTGGGCCAGTTTTATCTCTTGCAGGAATATTTTAAAAGTATATTAAATTTGTAAAACCAGAATGTAACAGTTCTCTTTTCTACTTAATTAATTTTACATAGATAATGAAAAAAAAACCCTTTTTTTTGAGAATCTTGATTCTGATTCCTTATTTTGGTACTCACATTTATCTTCATATCGTTTCCAAGGAGGTTGTGTTTGATAAATATGCTTATGGTGGAAGAATTAGAATCTTGTTGTTTCTTTCCTGGGGTTTTTTGTAAGGATTTTTTTCTTGTTCTGGATCTGGCATGATTCATTTGAGAGAAGGCTCCCCTCCCCATCATATGCTTCATAGATTTCAACAGTTTTGACAGTCCTTCCTCATTGACAGTGACAGCATTGCCTTGAGAGTTATTGATGTGTTGTTTGGTTTACTGCTTTACAAAAGACACTTTGCGTAATGTCCTGGTTTCAGCTGGGATAGAGTTCATTTTCTTCTCAGTAACTGGTACAGTGCTGTGTTTTGGATTCAATATGAGAATAATGCTGATAATGCACTGATGTTTTGGTTGTTGTTCAGCAGTGCTTACCCTGAGTCAAGGACTTTTCAGTGTCTCATGCTCTGCTAGGGAGGAGCTGCATAAGAAGCTGGGATGGGGCACAGTTGAAACGGGGGATCTAAACTGGCCAAAGGGATATTCCATACCATACAATGTCATTCCCAGTATATAAACTGGGGGGAGTTGGCTGGAAGGGGCCAATCGCTGCTCGAGGACAGGCTGGGCATTGGTCAGCAGGTGATTAACAACTGTACTGTGCATCACTTGTTTCTCTTGAGTTTTATTCCTTTCCCTCTCTCCTTTTCATTACTATTATTGTGGTTATAATATTTTATTTTGCTTCAGTTATGAAACTTTTCTTATATCAACCCACAAGGTTTCCTTTTTCCACTGAGGGGGAAGGGGAAGTGAACGAGCAACTGCGTAGTACTTAGTTGCCAGCTGGGCTTAAACCATTACATATATACCCATAATAGCACAAAATTAAGATTAAAATATCCTTCTTGTTGCTTTATAGAATGTTATAATCAGGTTCAAAATGGGAAAGACTGACAATTTTTTTGTTGTTCTGATTGCATTCAAACTGTGAGTGTATGTGCACACGTGTGTAATGGTGGGAGGGAAATATGATGGTCTTTTCTTCTGCAGTGCTTTCTTGGTACAGTCTTCTCAGCATCTGCAGTCTGTACGCTGGTCAGGAATGCATAGCAGGCAGCAACCTATGCATTCCTCTAAGCTGTCAGGCAATGCAGTGATGCTCTGCTTTACAAAATGCTCAGGGTAGTGTTTGGGTTGCATATCAGAGCACCCTGCATGTGTGCTGGATGAGCAGAAAGGTCCAGTCCATTGGAGCATCTTGGTCTTTCGGAATAAGAGTTGTCTACTGTGTAAATAAAAAAAAGGAGGGATAGGAAACCCTTGGGCATCCTTTCATATCAAGACAGTGGGCTATTTGTCTCTGTACTCATAGCAGATAAGAGAAGACTACATTAAGGCTCTGTCCAAAAAGCAAGGGTGTCTCTGTTTTTTTGTATTTAGATCTATTTGAAGTTTGGAACAAGGAAAATGTATCAGTTGGAATTCTGTTCTTAACATCCTATAGTCCTGTGGTAGTTTGAAAGCAAATCAGTGAGAGGCTCAAAGTCAGAACTACAATTTATTTGGAAAAATGTAGTAATACAAAAAAAAGGAAAAAAAAAAAAAAACCACTGACAGAGTCAGAATACAACCTGACACCCTGTCGGTCAGGGTGTTGGTAGTAGTCTACTTAGAAGGTGGTTGCAGTCTTCTGGGAGTGATAGATGCGGTTCTGTTGAAGTAATGATCTTGAGAAAGGTGTAGTTTTCTTCTGAAGGTCTAGTGGTGGTGTAGAAGGGTCTGGTCTTCCTCTGGGAATCTCGTGGAAAAAGCTGTCTATAGTGCTTCAAATCTCAGTTTATATGCAGATTGGGATACATTAGTTCTTCTTCCTGGGCGGGGCATCTCACAATGGGATGATGAGCTACTATCTGCAATGTTTGGGGTGAGTGAAGTGCCCATCTGGCCTCAACGACTGGCTCATTAGCAAACCGTTCTGCGGCTATCAGGAACACTGCCACGCCCGGCCTCCAGCATCCTACGAAGATGGTGATAGAATACATACTATTGTAACCTAAGACATTATCCACTCCTTATTCTATCACCATCTATGTGATACTCAAACCAGTACCTCCTTTATACATATATATACATATACAATGAAACTTTACACACAGTTCTCACTTAAAATTAAGTTTCTTTGTGGTACACAATGGGTTTCCCCATCTTTCTGCATTACCCACCAAGTGTAACTAGGTCTTTGAGCAAAAACAACCTCGCAGATAGGTTTGCCTTTGTCTGAGGTGGGACTAATCCAAACAGTCTTTATTAAAATACTTCTCATGTGTACCACAGGGACTCTGTCTCCGTCCACTGTGTGCAAGGGTTTAGACTGGGCAGGACTAGCTCGATTGATGGAGCCTTGTGTGTTGACCATCTAGGTGGCTTTTGCTAAGTTCACTTCCCAATTTTTGAAGGTCCCCCTGCCAAGTGCCTTCAGGGTGGTCTTAAGTAGTCCGTTGCACCATTCAACTTTCCCGGCAGCTGGTGCATGATAAGGGATATGATATATCCACTCGATGCTATGTTCTCTGGCCTAGCTGTTTATAAGGCCATTCTTGAAATGGGTCCCGTTGTCTGACTCAATTCTCTCAGGGGTGCCATGTCTCTAGAAGACTTGCTTTTCCAGGCCTAAGATGGTGTTTCGGGCAGTAGCATGAGGCACAGCGTAGGTCTCCAACCATCCAGTGGTTGCTTCCACTATGGTCAGCACATAGCGCTTGCTTTGGCAGGTTTGGGGAAGGGTGATGTAGTCAATTTGCCAGGCTTCCCCATACCTATACTTCGACCATCGTCCACCGTACCACAGAGGCTTCACCCACTTGGCCTGCTTGATCATAGTGCAGGTCTCGCAGCCATGGATGACCTGTGAGATGCTGTCCATGGTCAAGTCCACCCCTCGGTCACGAGCCCATCAGTACGTTGCATCTTGTCCCTGATGACCAGAGGCATCATGGGCTCAACGAGCTAGAAATAATTCTCCTTTGTGCTGCCAGTCCAGATCTACTTGTGATACTCTCAGTTTGGCAGTTTGGTCCACCTGCTTGTTGTTACGATGCTCTTCATTGGCCCGACTCTTGGGTACATGTGCATCTACATGTCGAACTTTCACAGTCAGCCTCTCTACATGGGTAGCGATGTCTTGCTAAATCTCAGCGGCCCAGATGGGTTTCCCTCTGCGCTGCCAGTTGGCTTTTCTCTAGCGATTCAACCAACTCCACAAAGCGTTAGCTACCATCTAGGAGTCAGTGTAGACATAGAGCTGAGGCCACTTCTCTCACTCAGCAATATCTAAAGCCAGCTGGACGGCTTTAAGCTCTGCGACCTGACTCAATCCACTTTCTCTTTCAGTAGCTTGTGCAACTCGTCGTGTGGGGCTTTATACAGCAGCTTTCTACTTCTGGTTAGCACCCACAATTCGGCAGGAACCATCAGTGAAGAGGGCATATCGTCTTTCACTCTCCGGTAGCTCGTTATATGGTGGGGCTTCCTCAGCACGTGTCACTTGCCCCTCCTCTTTTTCAGAAGATAATCTAAAAGTCTCACCTTCAGGCTAGTTTGTTATAATTTCCAGAATCCCAGGGCGATTAGGGTTTCCTATCCGGGCTCGCTGTGTGATCAGCGCAATCCACTTGCTCTATGTGGCATCGGTGGCATGATGTGTGGAAGGAACTCTTCCCTTGAACATCCAACCCAGCACTGGTAGTCGGGGTGCCAGAAGCAGCTGTGCTTTGGTGCCAATTACTTCCGAGGCAGCTCGAACTCCTTCATAAGCCGCAAGAATCTCTTTCTCGGTTGGGGTATAGCTGGCCTCAGATCCTTTGTATCCCCAACTCCAGAACCCAAGTGGTTGTCTTCAAGCCTCTTCAGATCCTTTCTGCCACAGGCTCTAGGATGGACCATTCTCCCCAGCTGCAGTGTAGAGCACATTTTTCACATCTTGTCCTGTTCTGACTGGCCCAAGGGCTACTGCATGGGCAATCTCCTGCTTAATTTGTTCGAATGCTTGTTGTTGCTCAGGACCCTACTGGAAATAATTTCTTTTTCGTGTCACGAGGTAAAGAGGGCTTACAATTGTGCTGTATTCCAGGATATGCATTCTCTAAAACCCGACAGCTCCTAGAAAAGCCTGGGTTTCCTTCTTGTTCGTAGGTGGGGACATAGCAGTAATCTTGTTGACTACTTCTGTTGGGATCTGGCGACGTCCATCTTGCCACTTGACTCCTAAGAACTGGATTTCTTGAGCGGGTCCTTTAACTTAACTTTGCTTGATGGCAAAACCAGCTCTTAGGAGAATCTGGATGATCTTCTTTCCTTTCTCAAAGACTTCCTCTGCTGTGTTCCCCTATACGATAATATTGTCGATGTACTGCAAATGTTCTGGAGCCTCACCCTTTTCTAGTGCAGCTTGAATCAGGCCATGGCACATGGTGGGGCTGTGCTTCCACCCCTGGGGCAGTCTGTTCGACGTGTATTGCACTCCCCTCCAGGTGAAAGCAAACTGAGGCCTGCACTCTGTTGCCAGAGGAATGGAGAAAAAGGCATTGGCAATATCGATGGTCACGTACTACTTTGCTGCCTTGGATTCCAGTTCATAATGAAGTTCCAACATGTCTGGCACAGCAGCACTCAGTGGTGGTGTGACCTCATTCAGGCCACGATAATCCACTGTCAGTCTCCATTCTCCACTGGACTTACGCACTGGCCATATAGGGCTGTTAAAGGGTAAATGAGCTTTGCTGACCACCTCTTGGCTCTCCAGTTTACGAATCATCTCGTGGATGGGAACCACAGAGTCTCTGTCTGTGCGGTACTGTCATCGATGCACTGTCGCTGTGGCGATTGGTACCTGCTGTTCCTCAACTTCTAGCAGTCCCACAGCAGAGGGGTCATCTGAGAGACTAGGTAAGGTATTTAGCTGTTGGATGTCTTCTGTTTCTACTGCGGCTATCCTGAAAGCTCAACGATGTCTTTTTGGGTCTTTGAAATACCCATTTCTAAGATAGTCTATGCCCAGGATGCATGGGGCCTCTGGGCCGGTCACGATGGGGTGTTTCTGCCACTCATTCCCAGTTAAACTCACTTCAGCTTCCAATACAGTCAGCTGCTGGAATCCTCCTGTCACCCCAGAAATAGAAATAGATTCTGTTCCCACGTACCTTGATGGCATCAGGGTACATTGAGCGCCGGTGTCAACCAAAGCCGTATATCTTTGTGGGTCAGATGTGCCAGGCCATCGGATCCACACAGTCCAATAGATCCGGTTGTCCCTTTCCTCTACCTGGCTAGAGGCAGGGCCCCTCTATTCCTGATCGTGGTACACGTTGCTCTCTTCCTGTAAATATGTTCTTGAGGTCCCTTCAAGAGGATCGGTCATATCATCATTCCTATACTGTTCTGAGTTCTGTCCACAAGAGACCGGAGCAGCGTTGACTCTAGGTGGGCTCCTTGTGATAGCTGTTCCTCTTTTCAGTTCACGTACTCGGGCTGCTAAGGAAGAGGTGGGTTTTCTGTCCCACTTTCTCATGTCTTCTCCATGCTCCTGAAGGAAAAACCAGAGGTTACCTCGTGGAGTGTATCTTCTCTCTCTGGCTGGGGAATGTTGGCTCTTAATAGCAGAGACCCTTGTTGGTTCTGGTGAGATGTGGTGAATTTCTTGCTTCAGCTCCTTTCTGAGTTTCTCTTCCAAGTTCCGGACGTGCTCAGCCAGCTGTGTTTCCACAGATGAGACATGGGTGCGAAATGGGGCAGTGACAGTGTCCTCATAAATTCTTAGTTTGTTGGCCAGTACTCCCACCTTTTCCGCTCCTTCCCTCCATTGCAGTGTTGCTAGGTAACGGGAGTATATCTCTGGTCCAAGCCGTGCGAATCTCAGCCACATCTGTGACGTGCATTGGACATCATCTGGGTTCTTAGGGAATCTCTCATCTTCTGAGAAAATGATCTCCAGCACGGCCAATTCTCTCAGGCATCGGATACCTTGTTCCATTGTGCTCCATTTTCCTTGGTGCACCTGGAGGTCTTCTTTACAAAGGTATCTGTCTTTTACGCTTGCCAGCAGTCGCTGCCAGAGGCTGAGAGTTTCTTGGGTTTTCCCGATCCCCTGGTCAATGACCACATCCTGGGTCAGGGATCCAAGTTGCTTGGCCTCACTTCCATCTAGCATGGTGTCATTGGCTGCAGCGTCCCAGATGCAAAGCAGCCAGGTCAGGATGGATTCATTTGTCTGGCGGGTGAACTCCCTCCGTAGGTCACGCAGCTCACCCAGGGGTAAAGAGCGAGTGATGATCTCTGGTTCTGACTTTTCTGCTTGGTGCGAAGGTCCAGCCTCCCCCTCATTGGTTGCTGTGCGGGCTGATTTGCTCCTGGTTTTCTTTTTCTGAAGGGGGGCAACTGCTACTGGCTTAGGCTGTTCTGGCTTGGTGATGGCTTGTGTGGAGACTGTCGTTTCTTTCAGTCTCTTTTTCCTCTATGACAGTTTGTTTAGATACGGTGCCTGTTGTTCTGCTGCTTTTCTTGTCCTCATCCTGAGGATACTGTGCTGCATCGAGCATTGTTCTGACTCTAAGCATGGTGTACACAGTGCAGGCTGTACAAAGAAGACAAAGCAGAACTAACAGCAAGATTATACCATCTTTGACATCCAAAGGGAACTCAATATTTTCAAAAACTGTTGTGTCAGGTCTGAAAGGCTGAAAGAAACCATTCTCTACTCTTTCCCCTAGGGGCTGGGTGCGATTGTTGAGGAGGCCCCAGATGTAACAGCCCATACCAGGACAAGCAAACAAAATTGAGTATATATTCCAAATGGTGTTCATTGCCTCGGAGGTTATCATGCAATAGACATAGTAAACTAGTAAAGCAATTTTTATACGATACCCCGGCCTACACAGGAGCATTACTACAGGCAGGTAATTCCCTGTGTGCGGAAATATATACAGAGCAAGGTACAGGACACATGTAAGTATGTTGAGTACCATGGTGAATAGGTGGCTTCTAGAACACAAAATTGTAATTCTGACTTTCCTCAGGGCCTGGCCACACGTTGGGCGCCAAAAAATGTGGTAGTTTGAAAAACAAATCAGTGAGAGGCTCAAAGTCAGAACTACAATTTATTTGGAAAAATGTAGTAATACAAAAAAAAGGAAAAAAAAAAAAAAAACCACTGACAGAGTCAGAATACAACCTGACACCCTGTCGGTCAGGGTGTTGGTAGTAGTCTACTTAGAAGGTGGTTGCAGTCTTCTGGGAGTGATAGATGCGGTTCTGTTGAAGTAATGATCTTGAGAAAGGTGTAGTTTTCTTCTGAAGGTCTAGTGGTGGTGTAGAAGGGTCTGGTCTTCCTCTGGGAATCTCGTGGAAAAAGCTGTCTATAGTGCTTCAAATCTCAGTTTATATGCAGATTGGGATACATTAGTTCTTCTTCCTGGGCGGGGCATCTCACAATGGGATGATGAGCTACTATCTGCAATGTTTGGGGTGAGTGAAGTGCCCATCTGGCCTCAACGACTGGCTCATTAGCAAACCATTCTGCAGCCATCAGGAACACTGCCACGCCTGGCCCTAACGACCGGCTTATTAGCAAACCGTTCTGCGGCTATCAGGAACACTGCCACGCCTGGCCCTAACGACCGGCTTATTAGCAAACCGTTCTGCGGCTATCAGGAACACTGCCACGCCCGGCCTCCAGCATCCTACGAAGATGGTGATAGAATACATACCATTGTAACCTAAGACAAGTCCCCAAATCTTCCTAACATCAAGATGATCTGAAACCTAATTCCAGAGCAAATGTCTGCCTGCATAATTCTGAATGTCTAGTTGAGATAAAGCTTGTTTTAGCTAAGTGTATTGAAATATCCTTTGCCTTACCTTGCACTTGCCCTTCAACAGAACAGATTATCACTTGCTCCAAAGGAGATTTAAAGTAGTGTTTCCAGAGGGCATCACTTAAGTAATGCAGAGTAGATTCATTACCTTTTACTTGGTCAGCTTTGGAAGTATGTAATAAAGTCAAAATATGAGCTGTGAACCATACATGCTAGTACTTACTGCCTTCTAGACTAAATGACCAGTTGTTTTGTCACTTGGAATAACCATAACATGTTTTCTGAGTTAGGTAGAGGGAGAGTTCCTAACAGTCTTAAGACTGACATAGGAGCACATTAAAGTATTTTCTGAAGGACACGAAACATTTTACATACATTGGTCCAAAACGTGACTCCAAAAAACCCTTTTTTCTCTCGTTTAAAACTGTTTTCTTTCCTCTGAAGTAATCTGCTATTGTGAATGAAATTATTAATAACTGTGTAGTAGGACTTTATTACTACCTAATGTCCTCTAGCAGAAAGAATAAAATTTGTTATAAAGGCCACTGCTGTAATGCAAGTATTCATATTTCCAGTGGCAGGAGTAACCTGAAATAGGTTTTCCACCAGTTGTCCAGATATGATTCCCTTTCCAATTCCTTTCATATTAAGACAATGTAAAACTATAGACTGGGGAATGAAACACAGAAAATAAACTATGTTATTAGTTACAGACCAGATGCTTGTGACTTTTGGTTACCTCACCTAAAGTCCTGGGGTTTTTGGTCTAGAATGGTCTATAAGCTGTTCATTTGGGGTTCTGTCAAAAAGAACACTAGGGAGAAGGCCTAATAAAATGTATTATGTTTTTCAAAGAGAGTAATGCTACTTAAGAGTACATAATATCTGAACAAACAGGCAATGAAAAGCATATAATTCTGTACATGATACAGCAGCATTAAATATACATATTAGTAAGGGAGCAGATGCTGTAGTTCTGAAATTCCCATGTAAAATAGCAGTCTTTCACAGAAAGGTGCTGCCTTATGTTAGACTCCATACATAATAAATAGCTCATTTCAGCTCAATAGTCCATGAGACCAGATGGGATCAAGGAGGGGGTAGAGTGTTCTAGCAACCAAAACCAGCAGGATGTGCCCAGATGTGCTTTTACTAAAGCAACATTTCAGAGCTCTTGGAGGTAAATTCATAAAAAGGGATATTCATCTGTTACTTTGTATTCAAATTGACGAATTATTGCTGCAAACAGACAAGCAGGCACATTTCAAGGATGAGACAATAATAAGTTTCGGTGTCTCTTCTGAAGTGGTAGATGTCTTATGTTTTACTTTTTTTTTTGTGTAACCAAAAGATGAAATAAAAACAAGTGAAAGCATACATGGGAATTGGCACTGAAAAGGTGAGTAATCTTATGGACATCTGTCACAACTCTCATCCAGAGATTCAGATTTCAGAGAAGGATTTCTATGGAAATGGTTGATAATATTTGCAGTTCCTCATATCTGTCTCACTCCTTATCAGAGGAGGAAGCCTCCTGTTCAGCTAAATAAACAGGAAAAACTGGATGTAGGGAATAGTAATCCTTTCTACATAGTCTAATCTACCTTGGTATAGTGAATGAACTATTTAAACCCTTTCTCAACTAATACAAATAACCAAATCATAGTGATCAACCTTCTGGAAGCATGATGCTAGTTAAATGGGTCTTTTCCTTCCCATTTGTCTGAAGAGGGTACGGATGTTTTTTTTTTTGTTTTTTTTTTAGTTATTTTAATTTTAAAAGTGGACAATTCTGGCATAGTACCCAGCTGCTGCCAAGTGGCAGAGCAGGGGAGATTTGTGGAAAGGAATGAGGATGTTGTTGCAGGGGACAAGACAAAAGGCATTCTTTTTAGATACGTTAAATTTATTTTGAACCATTTAAAATATAAAGGAAAACAATAGACCTCTATGTAAGGGCCCTGACTGAAGTATTTAAAATCTATTTTGATGAGAGCTGGGATGACAGTGGTAAAAGCTCAAGTCTCAATGTCCCGTTCCGATTTAAAAAGGGAGAGTCGGGAAGGATTCTTTTGATAGATTTTTCAGACTAAAATAAAGCGCAAACGCGGCAATATTATATCTGAGAACAGTTTATTGATAAAAAAGGGCAAGTGTTATTACTAAAGGGGATAGGAAAAGGAGCAGAGAGAGAAAAAGAGAGGGGGGAGAAAGAAACAGAAGACAGGGACAGCGTTACCACAAGGTCCCTGGCAGTCTGTCGGCATCAGCTTAGCAGACGGAGCGTGCATGCTGTGGACCGCGGTGCCTTTGCATAGCTTCTGTGGCGGGCTAGGCACGATTTCCAAATAGTAGCAGGCTGTGTGTTCCTTCCATCAGCGGGGAACAGGCTGCCGTGGCCACGGGCACGATTTCCTGGAACAACTGCATGTTCCCAAGGTCGGGGCACGGCGGCTGCGGGCACGGTCAGTACAGGCGGCGGTGGCGGTGGCAGACTAGGCACTAAGGGTAGCACTACGGCAAGTTGGTGCGGCGGGCAGCGCAGGAAACACAGCCGCAGCAGCCGTCGCGGTTGGATGCAAGTGGGCTAGTGTTGCAGATTCGGCTGGGTGCAGTCTGGCGGCGGCCGTGCCCAAGAAACACAGCGGGGACGGCTGGCTGCAGCTGCGTCCACTCTGTCAGGGAGGCAGCGGAGCACGAGGTCATCACGGTGACGAGCTGGTTCATGGAATCGGTGCAGCAGGGTGAAGTAGGTATGAGCAGGGAAGCAGGACCACAGGGAAGAAAAGGCAAGGGGGGGGGGTAGGGAGTGGAGCCGAGCCGACCCTAAAAGTGAGCCCCGCGATACTCTAAGCAAAAATGGCCCCCACTGTGGCGTAGCTAGCTGTTTATATCTGCTAAGGTTCCTCCTCCAGCTTGATTTCCCGGGCATCCTGGTATTTGCCCCATCGTGGAGGCTTTCTTTGCCCTGGTTGGCTGCCAGGAGAAGCCTTTCCGGGACAGGGATGCTAGCACGGTCTTCATAGGAATCTTTTACCTCATGTGTAACACGTGTTGAGGCATAAGTAAAAATTAGATTGATCCCTCTCACTCAGTTTTTAGTTTATAGATCTTTTTTATCATAACAGAGGCTAGATTATACAATTGAACTCTGTTCTGTTTGTGCCTTTCTTATTGTGATACAGAGAATTACTTTAAATACTAGCAATACTCTTAATTTGAGTATCTTGGGCAACACCAAAACTAATTTATATGTAATCTTGCCTCTTCCTTGCTATTTAAGGGCACTGTGATAGCACAACCTTAGGCAGGTGACAACAATATGATGAAATAATCCAGTATGTTGCTGAATTTCATCTTAATCTGATTCAGAAAACAATTTTTAACCATTAGTAATAACATCAACAACTATGGTGAATTATTCTATTTCAACTTTTCTACCAGCAAAGGGCAAACACCCTTTCTCTCTTTACATGCATCTGTTTGAGTTCACATTAACACCTGATCCTCTGGGTGAGTGTAGAGGGAGTGAAGTCCATTCTACTATAATTAAAGACCAGCTTTGGGGCCACTTGATGAAGCTGAATAGGCACAAGGCTATGAGGCCTGATGACATTGTCACAACACACTCAGTAGGAGCATGATGTTTATTATAAATTCTCGTCAGGCTCAACAAAGGACACCAGTCCATGTGTTGGGGAACTCCTATGCTTTTACTGTATAGTTGCCTTAACTCCGGCAACCAGCCCACTATGTAGACTCAAAAGTATTGGCTAACAAGCTCTATGTCCAGGTGGAGGCTGGTGATGAGTGGTGTCCCTCAGGGCTCTGTCTTGGAACCAGTGCTCTTTAATATATCAATGACATAGACAGTGAGACCAAGTGCACTCTCAGCAAGTTTGGAGATGACACAAAGCTGAGCAGGGCAGGTGACAGAACAGAAGGACAGGATGCCATCAAGGAGGACATGGACAAGCTCAAGAAGTGGATCCACGAGATACTCATAAAGTTCAACAAGGCCAAGTGTGAGGTCCTGCACCTGGGTCAGGGCAATCCCAGATATGAGTACAGACTGGGAGAAGAACTCATTGAGAGTGGCCCTGTGGAGAAGGACTTGGGAGTTCTGGTGGATGAAAAGCTGAACATGAGCCAACAGTGTGCGCTCACAGCACATAAGGCCAACCGCATCCTGGGCTGGGTCAAGAGATGTGGCCAGCAGGTCAAGGGAGGTTATTCTTCCCCTTTCCCCCATGAGACCCCATCTGGAGTACTGCATCCAGCTCTGGGGTCCTCAGCACAAGAAAGATGTGGATGTGTTAGAGCAGTGATGCCTGAAGGATTTTTTCTGCTTTTCTTCTGAATATTTCTTACACCGTTCCCTATATTCACAAGTATTAGCATGCATACTTGTGATGCTTTAGGTGATAGTTTTGCCTGGTTTTATGGTGTTTAGCAGGCCGGTAGACTAAACACCCCTGAAACCACGTAGAGTTAGAAGACCAAACACCCTGTTTTCGTGAGCCCTCAAGGTCTCCTAGTAGGACAGATTTTGTAAACTAGAAGTTAGCCCACCCAGGCCCCTTATTGGGCCCTCCTGGTAGATATGCTAATGTGTAGAGTCTTTAATTGTATACTCGATTGGGGGGACGGGGCTTTTGCGATGCGTTCTACCTGGACGGCAGAAGCCACCGAATGGGATCCTATTAAAATACCGAGGTAAACAACCCCCAACCCTCTAACCGTGTCTGAGCCTTTATTTCCTAAGACCAGAAAAAGGCAACAGCAGGTCCAGAGAGGGCCATGAAGATGCTCCGAGGGCTGGAGCACCTCTCCTATGAAGACAGGCTGAGAGAGCTTGGGTTGTTCATCCTAAAAAGAAGGCTTTGGGGAGACCTCACTGTGGCCTTCCAGTGCTTAAAGTAGGCTTATAAAAAGGAGGGAGGGACTTTTTATACAGGCAGATAGTAACAGGATGTCACGAATGGATGTGGGAGTTTTAGATTAGTCCATGCCTTTTGCCCAGGCCTTGGCAGCAGGCAGTAACTTTATTGAGGCGGCCAGCACCCCAAAACCCACTCTCGTTCATAAGTTCTTTTAATAATGACTGATTCTGTCTATTATAGAATGAAACATTTAATAGACAAGAAACTTAACCGACATAAGACTTAAAGTAAACCAATACTACACAGGAATAAAACAAAAAGAAAGACTACTAGTAGATTAACATACAGTGCACGATAAGGTACCTTTTTCAGTTACAGCTAGCAAAGAAATAGTATAAGCTTAGGATTCAATGTATCTTACCATCCAGTTGCTGGTAGGGCACACATCAAGATCCTTTCTCTCAATCTCTGGGGAAGTAACCACGAAACCTATGTCCAGGCTTCGGAGAGAAGTTTCAAACACTTTTAGGGTGTAAGAGGCTTCTGCCTCAGTGATAACTCGTGTATCTTTTATAGTCGTAAAACAGTGACTCTTAAGTCAGTAATTTTTCTTTTATCTCTCCTTCCATCAGCTCTGTAGACTAAGATGTGGATTCTTAACTGAGCTTGAGCCCCCTGGCACCAGAGATGACTCCTGCTGGGCCTTTTGAGGCCTTGGGCTATCTCTTTATGCACCAGTTATCTGTGGTACTCAGGAGGGGGGGTAGACGTCCTTCCACACAGGACAAGGGGGAATGGCTTCAAAATGAAAGAGAGGTGGTTTAGATTAGATGTTAGGAAGAAAGCTGTGGATGCCCCATCCCTGGAAATGTTCATGGCCAGGTTGGATGGGGCTTTGAGCAACCAGGTGTATTAGAACGAGATGATCCTTAAGGTCCCTTCAAACCCAAGCCGTTCTGATTTGATAGGTTATGATAAAAGTCAAAAAAGCATAGAAAGGTAACTTTTCCTTATCACAGAAGGTAGAGCTGTTGACATGAGACCTGCATCAAAAAGATTTACTACCACTACACTAGTAACATATAGTTTGAGATGAGTAAAATCAACAACCTTGAATCATAAAATTAGTCAGCAATGTAGTTAATCAGGGGTTTGGTTTCATGTTAATCAGCAATCCTAACCCCTGAGTATTTTAGTAGGCAACCAAAGCTCACAAAATGAAGCATTAAGCATGCTTCCACAATTACAACACCTACCAGCTTATCACAAATGCTAATATTTGTAGTGAAGATAGTTTTGGGCTTCAGCTTCTGATAACCTTAAGTGGCAAGAGAATACAGAGATCTGGAAGGGAGAGAATTATTCATTGCATTTAAGCAACATTTGGCTCACTGGCAGCTAGAGAGACTAGCTATCCCTGAGGTTTTTGTCTTCTATCCCCTTGGTTTTTTCTTTATCTGCCTGCAGTGCACTGCAAAAATGGAGTAAATGGTGGTGTTTTTGTAATTGTTTCCTTTTCCTCTGTCGAATGATAGTTGTGTTTCTTGGCTTGACAATGAAAATGAAAAGTTATATGTTACTAGAAGTGCTGCCTGTTTGGGGGGGAAGGGGTCCTCAGTCTGATAGCTTAGGTACTGTAAAACCTGATCTTGGAGGCCAAACCCCACAGCACGTTGAATTCCAGTAACTTGCTTAATAAATCTAAATGACAAATTAAATTATGTTTAGTTGTATAATTTGTCCTCCTTCCTTAGATTGCATTTGCTCCCTTGATTATTCAGTTCTGTTTTTTCCTGTTTCCCTCTGCCTTTCCAAAGTTTCAACTGTCTCAGTCTGTGTTATCAGGAAAATTTTGATGTTCTGTGTGTGAGACACTAAAGACAGAAAAGTCTAATATTGTATTTTATTGTTAAACTCTATGCATGTTCATAAAGGTTTGGATAACATATTACATGCTAAAACACTATCTAGAGTCTCTTGAATAGTCAGAATAACGAGCTTGTTAAAGGTCAGGGTGCTGCAGGTTCCAGATAAGTACTCCTAAGAACTCCTTGGCTCTGGCAAGGAAGAATGGTATGCTGTTTTAGTTTAAGACAATTTTACTGGGTGGAGACTTTGAAAGAAGTTAACTCCCCTTAGTTTTCAACCTCTCCACTCTACCAATAAGGTGAAACAAATGCGAAGAGATATAAGTGAAAAAATAACAGTTTACTAAAAGCAAACAGCAATAACCAAGAAATACAAAGGCAACCAGTTCAACCCTTATCCACAGATGTGGAGGAGGTCTCCCTAATTGTCCCAGTGTAGTGGTTTGAATTCGCCAATCTGAGTTTTTGGCCAAACGCCAGTGCGCTTACTAAAATTTAACTCAGTTTTTGCTGTGAGATAAGGATTAGGAGAAGGCAAAGCAGGCTCAACTTTAAAGAGTATAAAGAAAGTTTATTAACAGACCTAAAAGAAAAAATAATAAAGAACCAGAATAAACATTCAGAACACTTCTCCCCACACCTCTTCTTCCCTTTCCCAATGACAACGTAAAGAGAACACTTAAGACCTTCAGTCAGTTTACCACCTCTAAAATAGTCTTTCTTCAGTTCACTTAGGGAGAGGAGTCTCTCTTGCTATGCCATGGAGTTTCTTCCACAAGAAAACAGTTCTCTCATGGCTTCAATATCACACGAAGCAGCCGCCTGGGGTGGAAAAATCTGCTTGCAATGTGAAAAGCCCCTCCCACACTTTGATAGTCTTCCCACAACTATTACGGTGGGCCACAGACCGATAGGGTACACTTTTAAGGATGAGCTGTTCTACTGTAGCAGCAAAGATTTTCTTCTTCTATTTCTGGCAGCATAAGTTTTCTTCCTCTATCCCGGGGGCAAGGAATTGGATCACAACTTCTTTTCTGTCTCTAAGCGTCTCAATAGATCGCAGCTACTTTAACATCTACTTGCTTCTACACAGGTATCTTGGCTCACTAGCTGTGGTTAGAATGCCGCATTCCCCCATACCATCTAATGAATTACAGGAATATTTAACTTAGTTCATCATCACAGCTTCACAAAAGAATTTCAGCCCCAACAGGACATCTCCTCGTTCTCCTCTCATCTGGGCGTCACCTCTGCTTTCTTCACTGACCTCAGAGTCTCTGTGTTGTTTTCCTTACATATCTTCATTCTTCTCTCTCTTATTCGGGAGAGGATTGATTTCTGTAGGTTTCATCTGTGTACTGAAAGAGTTAATCTCTCCCTCGGGCTTCTGTGGATGGTCACGTGATCTCGGCCAGGCGGCGGCCGCGCTAGTGGGGGAGCTTGCGCTGGGCCGTAAGAGGCAGCAAGAGTGGCCAAAATCTTAGTGGCCTCACGCGGCGGAGCCAGCCCGGCCTGGAGGAGCTGACCCGGCCCGACCTGGGGCGGCAGAGCAAGGCCTGGTCCGGTCCAGGGCGGAGCCGGCCTGGCCCTGCCTGGTCCAGTCGGGGCCCTGCGGCGAAACAGGGTCCGGCGGAGCCGGTCGGGGTCCCAATGAACTGGCGGGCTCAGCAAGAACAAGATTTTAAAATTCCGCACCTCAAGCCAGTTCGGGTTTCCCGTCCTCCCCCCATCCCCGTCGGCTAGGCCACGCGGCCTCTTTACCGGGATGGGGGGGGAGACAGCTTCCTTTCTCATGCAGCAAGCAGGAAGTAAAAGAGGAAATTTCGCGGCTCTCTCCCGTTTAAATATGTTTTTTCTGAAGGCGGTCCAGCTTATAATTGGTTTGCTTAACTATCAGTACTCAGAACTAGCTGGTAACTGGTCTTGTATGTTATAAACGAATCAACCAATTTGATGATTAAAGAGAATTTATTAAAAATCAAAGTATAACATTTGAAAAAGAGCTACGAAGCAAAAAAACAACACGGAGCCAGGCGATCGGCGTTGGGGTGAACTGAGTCCGAAACACTGTCGGTTCGAATCTCACCAGTTCCCCGCTGTGGTTTCCATGAGTTGTCTTTTTATACCTTTTTTCTTCTTTGTTAATTTTATCTTTTCAATACAACAATGTAGTTTTTTCCTGTCTTTCCACCATGTCTGACGACAGTTCCTGAAATCAGTAGTCAATTTTTGCTGTTGGAATGAGTTTTCTGGCGACGTATATTATTTATTGTATATGCACACATGGAATCCATATCCTGGAGCCATATCTTTGTTAATACACATGTAGAATACATATCCTGGAGCTCTGCCAGATGAGGAAATCCCACAAAATGCACAATTTTTGGGGCTACCTGTTTCTGGCATTTGTGCTTTCTCTCAACTGCAGTAAAATGCTGTAATCTTAAATTTTAGCATGAATTATTTTGCAACATATACTACACAGGACATCTGGGAAACACAGGAAAAAAAATAATGGTAGAGTCCCCTCTCTGGGCCACGCGGCAGAGAGAACAAAGGAAAACACATGGTAAATGAGCCTCCGCGGTTCCAAAATTCTTTCCCCGCCTCTCCTTCCCTCCCGCCCCGCAACTACGGGAGCAGGGAAAAACAAAACGTCGAAAAACAAAACATGGAAAAACTATTTTTGTCCAAAAGGCTCCAATGCTGCCAAAACACTGGAAAAGCTTTCATGGCAGTTTCAGGGCTGACTCTCCTCAGCAGCTGGAAACTCATGGAGTGGCTCTCTGAGCCCTGGTGACGGGCAGCTGTCCCAAGCGGCAGCAGTGAAAAGTCCGAAGAAACATCTTCCCCAGCTCCAAAAAGCAGTGGTTGCTGTAGCAACCGCGGCAAACAGCCCATTGGAGCGGCCCATTCTCCTGAGGCTCTTAAGAATCCGGAGGGAGAAAAAGAGAGTGCTCTGCATACCTGTTCCCTGTTTTTAAAGGGACCCAGCACCTCCCCCTTTCGTGAACCCGGGGTAAAACACACAGGTTTGTGCTTCCGACTCTGGGTCTTAAAGAGTCAGTAAACTACCTTGCACGGGTTGACAGAGAAGATATGGAAGACACGATTTTGGGTCACCCTGGTCAACTAGGACATATGCCTTGCTCATTCAAGGAGAATTAGTGTGTGGCTTTAGAGGAAGGAGTGGACTTCTAAATTACCTCTAAGAAAATTGCATATTAATCTTATCTGCATTGTTTGAGGAGCATCCATGTGCTCTGCATATGCTAGAATTGGCCTAGTAGAAGAACATACATCAGGCTCCCCCACCCACACACACCTACCCTTTACCTATTCTAAATGCTATACAGAATGCAACTCCCAGAAATTTGGACTGTGAGAAATGGAGCCCACTCCTCAGTTGAATTTTTAAAAATTTAATAAAGGACAATAGGGGACAAAATAAAAAAAGCAAAAGTAACAGCACTGGGTGTGTAGCCATAGCCAGAGGCACACTGGCTAACCATAGCAACTCTTCTTATATATCCTTTCTATTGCATTGGTCAATTACATATTCATAAAGATTATACATATTCAAACATTTCTTTGAACTCTACATGTTCCAGGAACTCTTTAGCATGGTTTCTCCCTTGATCCACCTTTTTGGAGCATGTGCAGTAATCTTGGATGTGGTTTTGAGGGTTGTGTGTCACGTCCTCACAATGGCCCCCTGTTCCATGGTTTCAGCAGGTGACAGTTATTGATAGGTGAAGTGTCAGTAGCAGGGGTCCTCATCACGCCTGTTCCTCGAATGTTATCTGACCATGCAGACAGTTTTGGCTATTTCAGTTATTGCAAGTTAACCACAAGTACTCAAAATCAACATCATCTACTTCACAAATATGTCTGAGTTATTTTAATTATTGCCAGTTAGTTGCAAAAATAAAAACATTAGTTATTTTTTCACAACTACAGCTACTTCTGTAAAAGTTAACATTATATTATAATGCACAACACATAGCATCCACTTTAGTATTTGCGAAAGCCAAAACTATAATGCGTTTATCACAGGGCACACATACGTATTTTTTTTTATTCAAATTACCAGATGCTTGTATTTTATAAATTCAAAAAGATGTGCAAGTGACTAGCACTCAGTTTTCTGTGCTTTTGGAAATCCGTTTTTCTTACACGAAGCCTACTTTTTCTGCATTGTATGTCTGGAAAGATGCAATGCATGCCTAATACAGAGGAGTATAACAAGTATTTTCAACCAGTTTTGATGATGGGGTGCACTAGCCAGGACTTCCGTATATTGATTTGATTTCATCAACTAATAATTCAAACAGAGAAGCAAATTAGGATCTACCTTAACAACAGTATGGAAAAACTGTGAACTACAAGAAGCTGTCTTTGTACAATATGTCCCCTTGTGTGGGTTTAGACTGTGTGGCAGTGTTATTAAGGATGTTCTGATTTATAATTGTCTCAGTCTGAGACAATTTAAAAGAGGACACTGGAATGAGTCATTTCCTCTAAAGGGTTCCAACTGATACATGGAAAGACTCCACAACTTAATAAAGTTGTAAAGTAGGTATATTTTGCCAGCGCTGTGACACATGGGAGAATAATGTCTTCAAATCCATGCGAGCTGTCAGTGGCACTCAGCTAGGTTACAAGGTACATATGCATTAGATCCCACAATACACCTATACATATTCATTGTCTGTCCCCAGTTCATATTATAATTAGCTCAAAAGTCATTAGCATTCCAATACGCCCATGCACTGCCACTTAGTGATGAAATAAAGGTCTTCCTCAGATGAAGTAAGTGGTCTTCCTCAGATGAACTTTTTACCTTTCTTCCTTGCACGTGCTCTCTAAGTTCCTAGTCCGGGTCCGAACCCCAGAGCCGGTCCGAGCTGGTTTCAGGATCTGAAAACAGGATCTTTGGTCCCGGTTTCCCTTTCTTATCAATGACCATACATCCTTTCCCTTCTGCTTGGCAAGCATAATAAGTGTTGAGCAAGCAGTATACATTGTCTAGTAAGCAGCTGCAAAATTTAACAGTACCAGTAGTACCCACAATCAGAAATGAACCCTTAAATCCTAAGCCCTCTGTATCAGTCCCCCCTTTTCTATGTCAGTAAATTCTTTTACTAATATATAGATTCTTCTAGCAAATTTCTACAATAAGCATCTCTAAGTGTTTTCCCATGTGCATTTGATAAAGTAGTTAAAAGGGATAAGTTTCTTAACATCCTATAATTCCAAACAAACAACACTATGGATAATGCAAGGCAAACACTCACCAAAATTAACAAAACAATTATGGGGTGACATAACGTATTCAGAACACCAGTAGCAGTAGGCGACCATCCAAAAAGCATGTCCCACCAATTATGAGTCGTGTCTTGTTTTACGCTCTCCAAGACTTTGCTTATTTCTTCCATGTCATGATGGACAGTAACCAAAGTCTTCTTCCCATTCCTTTGAATTTCTTCTAGAATTTCGATTAAGTCTTGATGTTTTACCAATTGCCTCACTAATGTATGGTTCCTTCCAATAGGTGTGGGCAACAATTTATGGTATAGGGTATCATTTGCCCATACCAATTTATAAAACACAACTGGTGCTGAATACGAGAAGTCACACCCAACAATCTTAGTAAAGTTACAAACACAAATATTGGAATAATTCTTAACAGGTACATTGTCATTATCTACTTCTACAAAGGCACATGCGGTTCTCAAACATACGCAGCCCTGGCCAATATATACAAGTACAGTCTTCTGAGCAGCATCCGGATGGATTTCAAAATGGCAAATGCCTCGTTCAGCATCAAGGCATATGTCTTGTGCATCAATTGAATTGCCTTCACAGATGAATCCTTGTTGTTCCCCTGTGATGCAAGGTTCCAAATTCACAGTCTGCCATTTTCCATTTACCATCTGGGCCCATACTCTGTGTTCAGAAGGGCAAAGCACTACTTTTTCATGGTTCAATCCTAATGCAATTATGGGACGGATAACGTTAATTGTGGCATTACATATGGTAAGCACGAAAGCTGCGGCCATGTTAGTAATAGAGTCATAGGTAAAGTTTACCAACGTCCACCAGGATTGGAGCTTTCTTTCCAACTCAGTGGCACTATTTCAAACAGCCTTTCGGATTTCAGTAGGGAAAACACCTTTGTTTCCTTCCCTTATAATTAAAGCAGCTACTGACTGCATCCACAGTTGCGCCTGTACACAACTAAAAGCCAAGGACACATTGTCCTGGATCATACCAAGGACATCTATTATCAACCTATGGTCTTGTTCGTCAATCTTTTCCCATTTTGGTAATACTTTTGAAACTTGCCACTGGCCAGTTCCTAATGCTAATAAAGAAGATTGCAAGGGTTGTCTTAGCTTTGTTAAATCACTTGTTGCAGTGGTCAGCTTATTCATTAGTATTTCGGAGTCAATTCCATTTAGGACCGCCAGTCCTGCTCCTAATATTCTGGTTAAATCTCTTTGTGTCCTACCTCTAAAGGGTATTTGTTTCTGTATCCAGGCTGCCCAGGCCTCGAAAGATGTTCATAGGAGAGGGGAACGTGCTGGTTGAATTTCAGAAATGTTACTTTGCATTAATAATTCAACCCGTTTAAGGGACCATTCTGGGTTAAACAGCGGCAGTTGTTGGCCTGTATTTCTCACTACATAAGGACCTACTTCATAAAATTCTGGTTCAGGTTGAAGTGGTATAATTTGGGTTTGGGTTTGAGTGCTGGCATGGGTTGTAGCAGGTCTGTCCATGGCAATCATCTTAAATTTGAATGAAAGCCCAATATTATCGTGAGCCCAAAGACAAACTACCTCAACAGTTTGTGCTAACGTAAAATTATGCCAGCAATCCAATTCATTTGAATAATCACCAATTTCATCATGTCTGACTGTAGGAGTGGATGAAACACTAATTTTGGTTGCCTTTTTATGAGCTGTCCCATTAATCATTCTTCACCCTACTTTAATTTCTTCTCCCACAGTCCCTCGAAGTTGCCAGGTATTTGGTTTTTCCCATTCTTGCTTTGCATAGGCTTGATGCCCGTGCATGACCACCGTTGCTAAATTTAAATCTTTTAAATCGGAATACTTTCCCATGATTCCAGTGAACCACATAAAGGCTTGGGACCCAATGTCTTTCCCATTCGTAACTCTGCAGCCCAACATTATAAATACAATTACAAAGAAGATAATTTTTTCCTCCATTGAATTCATTTCACCCAAATAATTTTTAACTTCAGTTCATCATCACCAGGGTTTACTTTCCAAGGAGCTTCTGGTGCCTTCTTCACTCGAGTATGATGGATCTAGGTGTTCTGCTACTTAATTCTGATCACCGTGAAAGTGGTGAGAAGCACTTGAAATGGTCCTTCCCACTGTGGTTCCAAAGACTTTTCTGTAAAAGACTTAACATATACATAATCACCAGGCTGTATATCATGCACAGGACCATCCAGACCTGGACTTCGGGTTCCTGCCACATGCTTTTCAATTTTTCTAAGTTGTTTGCTCAAAGCCACCATATAGGTGGCTAGCATTTCTTCCCCAATTTGGATAGATATTCCTTTTTGTATTCCGTGTGGTCTCCCATAAAGCATTTCAAAAGGACTTAACTTCTCTTTAGTTCTTGGTTTGGTTCAGATATGTAGCAAGGCCAGTGGAAGAGACTGGGGCCAGGGCAAGTTGGCTTCTTGCCCTAGCCTCACAATTTGTTGTTTGATCATATGATTCATTTTCTCCACTTGGCCACTTGATTGTGGATGGTACAGAGTGTGGAGCTCCCAATCTATGCCCAAATAACAACTAATTTGCTGCACCACCTTTGAAATAAAGTGTGATCCTCTGTCTGAGTATATTGTGGCGAGGACTCCAAAGCGTGGTATTATTTCCTGTAACAACACTTTGGTTACTTCCCGGGCTTTGGCAGTTCTGGTGGCGAAAGGCTTCTGGCCACCCTGAAAAGGTATGTGTTAATACCAATAAGTATCTATACCCCCTTTTCTTGGCAATTCTGAAAAGTCAATTTGCCACTGCTGCCCAGACCCAAGGCCTTTCCCGATTTGGCCAAGTTTAGGTTTGGGGGTATTCTTGGGTTTAGTCTGGAGGCAAAGGTCACATTGTCAGGTTACCTGTATGATGGTAGCCTGTAGATTCCTGGCAATAATTCTTTCGATCGGACAGTTATATAGGGCACCTATTCCCCAGTGGGTTTTCTGGTGTTCTTCTTTTATTACTGACCATAACAGATGAGAAGGAATGACTACCTTTCCTTCCTTGGTAACAGCCCAGCCCTCCTGATTATATGTTCCCTTCTGGCTTCTGATTAGTTTTCTATCTTTTTTTTTGTTATATATTGGCTTACCTTCTAAGGAGATCTGTCCATCTGGGATCAGGACTCCCTCAGTTTCAGTTACTACCTCGCCTTTTGCAGCTTCTTTTGCCTCTCGATCTGCCAGCTCATTTCCTTCTTCCAATTCTGAGCTCACTTTCTGGTGTGCCTTAATGTGCATGATTGCTATTTCCTCAGGCATCTGAACAGCATCTAACAGTTGCATTACTTCTTGTGCATGCTTGATGTTTTTCCCTTGTGAATTCAACAATCCTCTTTCTTTCCAAATGGCTCCATGTGCATGTACAACCCCAAATGCATACCTCGAATCTGTGCAGATATTTATCCTTTTCCCTTTTGCCATTTCCAAGGCGTGGGTTAGGGCAATTATCTCAGCTTTCTGTGCAGAGGTGTTTATTGGTAACTGTCCTGATTCTATCACCTCTTGGCAGGTGGTGACTGCATACCCAGTATGCCGCTTTTCACTGATGACATAGCTGCTCCCATCAGTGAACCAGGTCTCTGCATCATCCAGAGTAGCTTCAGTGGTCTCCAGGCAGTCGTGGTGTACTGGCTTCCCTTGGTTTCCACTGAGGAAAGAAGCAGGGTTGACAAGGTTAGTTACCACTATTTCTACATCATCTTGTTCCACCATTATGGCTTGGTATTTCAATAACCTTTGTGGGGAGAGCCAGTGTCCACCTTTCACTTTCAGGACTGCAGACACTGTATGAGACACCAGCACAGTCATTTTCTGGCCTAAAATGAACTTGCAGGCTTCTTGGATATTCAGCACAACTGCAGAGACTGCTCTGAGGCACCCAGGCCATCCTTTAGCCACTGCATCCAGCTGCTTAGAGAAATAGGCCACTGCCCATCGGTACAGACCCAAGTCCTGCACCAGTATCCCCAGAGCAATCCCCTGCTTTTCATGGGAGAACAGAAAGAATGGTTTACTCACGTCTGGAAGCCCCAAAGCTGGGGCTGACATGAGAGCATTTTTTAGTTGATTGAAGGCCTGTGTGGCCTCTTTTGTCCACTGAATGTCTCTATTTCCGCTTGTAGTAAGAGCATACAAGGGTTTCACAAGCAATCCATAATTATAAATCCATAACCGGCACCATCCTGTCATTCCCAAAAAGGTTCCCAATTCTTTTATTGTCTGGGGTTTTGGGGTTTAGCATATCGCCTCTTTGTGGCTTTGCCCTAGAGTTCGCTATCCGGCACTGATCTCATAGCCCAGGGAGATTACTTTCTCTTTTACCACCTGAGCCTTCCTTTTGGATACTCTGTACCCCTGCATCCCTAGAAAGTTCAAGAGGCTTACCGTCCATTCCACACAAGCCTCTTCCATTCGTGTGGCTATTACGAGATCATCTACATACTGCAATAGCTTTCCTTCTCCTAGTGGGGCCTCCCAGGATTCCAGGTCCTTAGCAAGTTGTTCTCTGAACAAGGTAGGGCTATTTTTGAAACCCTGGGGCAACCTTGTCCACGTGAGCTGCATCTTGCACCCACTCTTAGGGCTTTCCCATTCAAATGCAAAAATTTTCTGGCTGGCTTCATGGAGAGGGAGGCAAAAGAAGGCGTCTTTTAGATCTAAAACAGTAAACCAAGTTAGCTTGGGTGTTAAGCATGTTAACAAAGTGTAGGCGTTTGCCACCACAGGATAAAGATCCTTAGTAATTTTGTTAACAGCCCGTTAATCCTGTACCACTTAGTACGAGCCATCAGGTTTGTAGACAGGCAAAATAGGGGTGTTAAAATCAGACTGGCATTCCCTTAATAATCCTAGCCACAAAAAATTTTCAATTACCGGGCTAATCCCTTCTCTGTCCTTCTTCTTAATGGGATACTGTTTAACCCTGACCGGTTGTTTTCCCTCCTTGAGCTTAATCTGTATCGGGGGTGCGTTTTTGGCCCTTCCAAGTACATTTGTGGCCCATACCCCAGGGAATACTTTGTGATTTCTTCCCTCATCTCTTTTTCAGTCTTTGGAGGTAGTTAGTATTAAGCTTAATACCTCCACGTATTGTTGATCATTTACCTCTAGAGTAATTTCCCCATTTTTAAACGTAATGGTTGCTTGTAGCTGTTCCAGCAAATCTCTACCCAAAAGTGCCTTTGGGGAGTTGGGCATGTATAAAATCTTGTGAATGCCCCATTTTTTCCCTAGTTTATACCTCAAGGGTTTACAAAAGTATGCCTTTTCAGGTTGGCCCGTTGCCCCTTTAACCATGATCTAATCATCCCCCACAGGCATAAAGGCTTTATTTAAAACCGAATATGTAGCTCCTGTATCAACCAAAAACTCTACTCCTTCTTCCTTTTCCCCTATCTTCATTATAACCAGAGGGTCTGCTAGGGACAATTTTCTCCCTGGTCCCCTTCAGTCTCCTTTCACATGTGCGACCACCCCTTTTCGGTTTCTTTTCCCTTGCTGGTTATCTCGTTTTCTCTCTGGACATTGTTTTTTCCAATGGCCAATTTTCCTGCAAATTGCACATTGATTTCTATCCAACTGGGGTGGGCCTTCTCTAGGTATCCCTTGTGTCTTGGTTTGAAGGACAGGTGTCTGTTAAGGAAGGCAGAAGCCTCCCTTGGAATGGGAAACTGTAACTCCTCTCCCTCCGAATTATTATAAATTTGAAATCAAGAGGCTCTCAGGCAAAGATATGGGAATAGGAATAACAGTTCTTTACTAATATCTAAAACAAAGATGACAAATAACAACAACTATGGTGTTAACCAACAAACAGAACCAGAAACCCAGTGGCAACTTGCTCGGCTTCAGGCACCTTTTCCTTTTGGTGCAGTTCCAGTCACAGCCTGCAGGGGCGCTCTGGGTGTGATGATGCCCCAGTGGCTGCAGGGGGCGCTCTGGGTGTGATGATTCCCTGGTGGCTGCAGGGGGCGCTCTGGCGTGAGCTCAGGTAGCACACGGCAATGGCGGCTGCCCGAGGCAGGGAGGGATGGAGGAGAGCCTTTGTTCCACAGACCCTCGGGGGGCAGCTGGTGTCGGTGCCGCAGTAGGATCTCCAGACACAGGGAGCTGGGACGGTAAGAGGTCCCGACGTGCAGGGAGAGCCCCGCTACAATGTAGCGAAGAAACTCGGAGCGGCGAGGAGCGGGGGAGAGACAGGCTGGTGGCAGGCAGGTTGGCCCTGATGGGGCACAGAAGAAAAAACTCACAGCAGACAGACCGGCAGCTCTGTGCTGGCTTCTCAGGGGGCCATGGGTTCCGCAGACAGCAGCTCCGACCGTCCCGCTCTCGGGTCCCAAGCAAGGGAGCCTGACCTCCCCCCCGCCCTTGCTTTTCAGTCTCCAAAATCTCGCGTTGTCAAGCCCTGCTTCCATGAGGGGCAATTCTGCCGCACCCTACCAAGGAGAAAGGCCCTAGCCTTGTGCTTTGTTTTCCTAAGTACTCAGCAAATAGCTCAGTCATTTGTGTCTTAGCAACCCATGGGAGAAAAAATTCCTGAGGAAAAAAAACCCCTAAATCCAACCTCCAACACCTTGTCTGGGTGGTCCCTGTCCGTGCCTTCCCTTTTTCTCATCTGCTACAACTGCCACCAACTTCTTCATCCCTTGTTTATAACTCTCTTCTCGATTGCTAAATACTCTCCACGCTTCGTCCAGTAAGGTCTCCAACTTTGTCCCATCCACCCCTCGGATTTTCTGGAGCTTTCTTCTGATGTTTCCTGTGGATTGACCTAAGAATAGAGATACAAGTTGTTGTATTCCCGCCTCAGATCCAGGGTCCAGCAGTGTGTTGCGATGCATTGTGTCCCTCAGGCGATCCAGGAATTCGGATGGTGACTCTGAAGGACCCTGTTTGACTGCATATAAAGCTGACTAGTTTATAGTTTGTGGGATGGCTCTCCCCATCCCCATTGCAATCCATTCCTGCTAACCTTTTAATTTTTCTACTTCTGCTGTCCGGTTAGCATCCCAGTTTGGTTCTTGGAGTGGGAAATATTCCTTTATGTCCTCCTGCATTGTCTTGTAATGATCTGCTGCTAATTCCCCTGTCGTTTTTAATAGTAACTGTTTTTCTGTTTTGGTCATTGCATCTAATAATAGTTGCATGTCTGCCCAATCTGGATTATGTTGCTTAATAATGAATCGTAAGCGTTTGGTGGTACCCACCGGATCACTTCGGTAGTTTTTGGCTACGTTCTCCCACACTTCCAGATCAAATGTTGAAAAAGGTACCCTGACTAACCTTGGCTCACCATCTGGTCCCACTGCCTGCCGTAAAGGTGCCTGCAGCACCTGTTTTCTGGTTTGAGATGTGATGGGACTACTTGGAGGGGAGGGAGCTGGAGTTGGGGATGGTGTTCCTTCCAAGTCAGCATCCTCCTCCTGTCTCCTCCTAAGGGGAGGCTTAAGTAAACAGTCATTTAATTCTTTTTCCTGCACCGCTACCTGGTGGACTTTGTCAGGTCTAGTGCATCTCTGGCCTATGCTGCACGCCGAGCAACACCGCTTCATTTTTTACCGACTTTGCTTGTTTTCCTTTTCAATTGCTAATATTAAAGTATCACTAGGCGATCGAATCCCACAGTCTCTTTGCCACTCAGGGTGGTTTCGGAGGGAGAAAAACATGTCGGCGTAAGTCGCCTCTTTCCATTTGCTCTCTTGTTCTAAGAATAACATCAACTGTAACAAAGTATTATAGTCCAAGGTCCTGTTCAGGGACCACTTTACCTCATCATCTAATTTATACAATGGCCACCACTGGTTGGTTACGCTATTTCACAAGGGTTCTTTTGTTTTCTGTACCTCCCCTCCCTGCTATCTCTTTCCAGTGTGCTAGGACTTTATCAGTACCCACGCAGGATGCCAACCTTGAAAGGAATGTATAGTCCTAGCACATCCACAAATGAGACAGGGAAGCCCGAATACTTGGGCTTGGTTGTGAAATGGGAGGTTTTCTACTGCAGGTTGTTCCCAGTCCAAAGCCACTACCTGGCCTGCCAATGTCCTATACCCTCCTAGGCGAACAATCTCGTCTCCCCTATCTATCCACCAATTATCCTCGCAAATAAATCCCCAGTCTTCAAGGCCAACCCACTGGAGAAGTGGGGTCCCCTTAATTACTCATCTAGCCACTGTCGGAGTTTAAACTCTATGCAAAGTAAAATTTACTTTCTCCTCGTTTTATCCCGTTTCCACCCAAACCTCTTTTCACACTCTTTAACTGTCTTTTCCCAATTCTCTTCCCACACATGCCAAGTCTCGGGGACTAAGTGACTTTTCCCACACACTAAAGCTACAACAGTTGCCTCTGACCTCTCTGCTCTCAGAGTCAGCCAGTCCCTTTCATTAAGGTCTCCACTTTTCAATCTGACAATGTGGCACCAGGCCCTGACCTCAAAATGTTCGCAGTCTGAGCACCACTTCCCTTTTCTGCTAGAAACACAATACCACTTTTTCTTACACCACATTCACACAAAGTCCAAATGCTACAAGTGCTTTCTGTTTTACAATCCGGGCAAAGGGGTGTTATTAAATTAAGGCAAAACTACTGAGGGGAAGGAACATGTTCAGCTTGCCTAGCCACTTTTGTCCTTTATTACTTTGTTTCACATCCCCTCACACAAACCTTTGCAGCTTTTTAGACTGCAAGTTATTACCACAACTAAGCTAACACTAAACAATCACACAAAACACACGGCAAGTCTCCACTTTTACAATAAAACCAACAAATGCCCGCACACACTAACAAACCAAAACTAATCACACTTAGCCACAACCAAATATTCATTCTGACTTGTCACTCGCATCCTATCGTGCTCACAAAAAATCCATCCATACCCAAGCACACAATAGCAGCAAAACCTTGGATCTGCTTGATCTGCCCAAGGATCACTTAGTGAGCACCCTATCAGTCGGTGAATCCTCCCCACCGGCTCCTTCAGCCAGCTGCTTGCAAGCTCCTTTCTCCCTGTACAGGGGCTACGCTGTGTGTAGGACATCTCTGTGCATCTTACCAGCCTCCCTGGCCAAGCGTATGACTTACAGGCACTCTAAATCCAAAACATACAGTTTGTCCGCAGTCCCAGCAGGTCATTGTCTGCCCCCACAGTGAGTGGACAGAGAAGCGGAGTTCCTCCAGGAAAATCCTGGGCCACGGCTAGGACATCCACCCCTTAGCCGATCCTGCAGCCAGGTAGACTCACTCCTGATTGGCTCACCAAAATGATACGTGGAAAGACTCCACAACTTAATAAAGTTGTAAAGTAGGTATATTTTGCCAGTGCTGTGACACATGGGAGAATAATTTCTTCAAATCCATGCGTGCCGTCAGTGGCATTCAGTTAGGTATATATCTGGTTGCAAGTTACATATGCATTAGATCACACAATACGCCTATACATATTCATTGTCTGTCTTCGCTTCATATTATAATTAGCTCAAAAGTCATTAGCATTCCAATACGCCCATGCACTGCCACTTAGTGATGAAGTAAAGGTCTTCCTCAGATGAACTTGTTAAAAATGGGTCCAAGAACAAAAATTTTAGCAAAATAATATTGAACATTTATTAGTGGAACAAAGGCAAAAACAGTACTGGGTGTATAGCATATCTGCTAGAGGCATACTTCCGTTCATTTTACGATGGGTTAAGTACTCTTAACTGTAACATATTCATTAAGCTCAGAAGAAAATTTACATTTCAAACAACTCTTTCCCCCTGGTCTCTGTCCCCCTCCTTCTCATCAGAATGTCTCTTCAGGTGTCTGGACAGTGTCAGCCAAGAGCTGTGAATTTGCCTTATCTTCTCTTGTTTCCCTTGAAATTCATTAGCATTGCAAGTCATCAGCTCAAAAGACGTTTACAGCTATATATTTATGACTACATTTTCCAATATATCACACTTATCTCGAGGTTATAATTTTACTACAATTTTGTTTCTACTTAACTATATTTTATCATAACACTATTTTACAAAGCCAACATTTATGAATTATTCATCCATTACAAACTTTTTACCTTTCTTCCTTGCGCATGTTCTCTTAGTTCCTAGTCCAGGTTCGAACCCCAGAGCCGGTTTGAGCTGGTTTCAAGATCCGAAAACAGGATCTTTGGTCCCGGTTTCCTTTTCTTATCAATGGCCATACATCCTTTCCCTTCTGCTTGGCAAGCATAATAAGTGTTGAGCAAGCAGTATACATTGTCTAGTAAGCAGCTGCAAAATTTAACAATACCAGTAGTACCCACAATCAGAAATTAACCCTTAAATCCTAAGCCCTCTGTATCACAACAATCCCTTTCCATCAATAGGAAATTAATAATAATAGATGAAAATGAAAAAAAACAATGGTTTATTAACAAACAGAATGCCCACAAGGCAAGGAGAGAAAAGTAAATGACTGCTAGATATTAAACTGTCAGACCTCACTGCCCTCCCCACCGGAACAAAAATCCAAAATGCCGGAGAAATACCTGCTCTCGACACTCGATACAAGATGGCGCCAGCTTTCCTCTCGGGTAAAAATAGGGGCTTTCACGGAGCAGTTCCAGCAGCAGGTGAAGGCCCCGTGGCTCGTCTGGCGTCAACCTCCTCCCCACGGCAGAGCTTAGTGGAAGGGTCACAGGAGGCGAAGCAGCTGGGGTGGAGTCTCTCGGTGTGTTTTCCCCCTGGCTTGGCTCAGCTCGGCTCACAGAGGCTTGGGCTGGAGCGGGGCTCCTCTGCTTTTGCCGGCGCGATCTCCCTGGTCGCGGACAAGCAGGTGCTTAATTCGTCCTAAGGCAGCCCAAGGATCGCTACTCCACTTTCTCTAAGGCAAGGAAAAGAAAAGCTTTTTTGCCTGGGCCAAAAAGCCAAGCGAGCCAAACACAATCCATGCTGCACAAAGCCGTAAAAAAGCTGCGCCGGGAGCTTTTAAAACAAAACAAAAAACCCCAAACTCTACCCCACACACACCGGTCCTGGGCTGCCGAGTCTTAAAGATACAATAACCATTTTTGTGCACAAATCAGAGGATCATGGTGAAACAGGGGATTTAAGAGTTAAAAAGTGAACTTAGAGTAGATGAGACAATATGATTCATTATCCTGTTCTCCAAAGATGGAGGAAAGGCTGAAGAGATAAGGGGACCCTTCAAAGGATATCTGGCATCTATCAAAATGTTGCTGAGCTTGAAGAACTAAAAGGGGCCACCATGGCAAAGAAAGAACACGCATGTGCAAAACTCGTGGGGTCAAAAATTCATGAGAGGTAGAACTCTCTTACTTCATCCTTTCAAGTCCCCAGACTCAAATTAAGACCACCAACTCAATAAAAGGGATGGATTGCGCAGCCGCAACTGATTCACATACGAAGCGGAGAACAGGTGGGGACAGGTAATAAATATGTATAGGTGTTATGGAATATGCATGCTTTTTGTAGATAAATAGGTGATTAGAAGCTGTAGAAGGCACGCAGGATTTGGGAGGATGCTCTCTCCCTGCGTCCGGCGCTGAATAAAATACATACCTACTTTACAACTCTAACAGGTTGCAGAGTCTTTATACCGTGTCTCAATGGAATACACTATCATCATAAATCACTCTATGACAATAATATAGGTGACCTTTGCATGTACCTGTTGTGTTTGCTTGCGGGCTTTTTTTTTTCTTAATATTTTGTTTTTATTACAGTAGTTCCACAGGATTCTAGTCTGCATTTGATGCTCTACTGTGGTTGGCCCTGGACATCTAGAAAAACAAAGATGTTTCTCCCTGATGTTGGCTGCAGCCATGCAAGGGTGACTCATCTGTGATCTTGGTGTGTTTTTAGACTTTCATCCTGGAACTCTTTCAACCCTATGGTTTTAGTGGCTTTTTCTCCTGCTTTGTCTGGAAATACTACATCATACTTCATTATTTTTGCTAGAGTCCCTTGTAATGCTCTGGTGATCAGAGAAAGTTGCTGAAAACATCTTGCAAAATTTACAGTCCAAAATTAACTACATTGTTGCTGTTTCTGCACTTTAAAAACATCTTTTCCTCCTTCCATTTTGATTATGAATAAAACAAGTTCAGTAGCCATCCTGACTCTTGCAGTAATATACAAACATTTGGTATAAATAAAGCTAAAGCAATAAAAGAATTTGGTAAATGTGAATAATTAAGTCTTTCTGAATACTTAGTATTGTTGTGGTTTTAGTTTGTTTATTTAGGTTTGTGGCTAAATGCCAGCACACTTACTTAAATTTACTTGATTGCTTGCTGTGAGATAAGGATTAGGAGTAGGCAAAGTAGGCTCAAACTTTATAAAGTACAAAGAAGTTTTATTAATATATCTAAGACAAAGGGAAAAAGGAAAACAAAAACTCAAGAAAAAAAACTAGAACAAACTCTCCAGACCACTCCTCCTTCCCCACCTCTCCATTTCATTCTCTCTGACAACATACAAAAGACAACACTTTGACTTCTAGTCAGTTTACTACCTCAGAAACAGCTCTTGTTCCAGTTCATTTAGGAAGAGAAGTTTCTTTTGCTTACACCATGGATCTTCTGTAAGAAAAATACAGTTTTTTATGGGTCTTCTGCCTCACCATTAACCGCCGCCCGGAGCAAAGTCCAGCTTAATGGTGGATCTCTCCCACACCAGTAGCCTTCCCACAGCCACTATGGTGGGTTATGAACAGTCTACAGGGTACTTGTTTTAAGGATGCCCAGTTCAATTGCAGCAACAAAGAAAATCCTTTCTTCTGTGCTTAGCAGCACAGGTTCTCCTGACAACTCAGGTTCTCTAGCATTCTCCCCGGGACCAGGGCTCTGAGTCACAGCCTCTCCTCTCTCTTGGTTCTAGTTTCTCAGCAGGCTGTACTTTTTCAACACTTACTTGCCTGTACTTAGGTATTTCAGTTCATTGGCTGCAATAAGAACCTCACATCCCCCTTTGGACTATATCTTCATATATTACAGAGAATTTATTAGCTCAGTCCCCAACCATGGTTCTCTAAAAGAGTTTTCAGCTTCACTCTCGAAGCAACTTCTCATGCACCTCCCTCTAGGTATCAGTTTTGCTTTCTTCACTGACTGTAAAGTCTCTGCGCTGCACTATGTAGATGTCTTCACTCGTTCCTCTCTCTGCGAGGAAGGATGGATGTCTGTGAGTTTAGTTCAGGCATGGAGAGAGTTAATCTCTGTCTCTCTCTCTCCGGCAGTGTGAGGATCACGTGCTCTTTGCCGGGCTGCTTGAACAGGTCTGAGCTGGATGCTAGACGCTCTCAAGAGTCTCTGCCCGGCTCTGCGGAGCTGGCTCGGCCTGGTAGGGCCATCTGGGCCCGGGGTGACAGGGCAGGGCCTGGCCCGAGCTGGATGGAGTCCGGCCCGGTCCTTGCCTGGCCCGGCTCTCCTTCTTGTGTAGCTGACACACTGGCTGAGCTGGATTTGCTGAAAATTCCAATCGTTTCCTCCCCCATGCCTGCCCGGCTGCAGCGGCACGGCTGCCGTAAAAACCTCCCTTCCCCCCCCCCATCCCTCCTTTGGAAAGGCGGGGGGGGGGGGAAAGCGCTTGGGCCTCACCAGTGAGAGAAGCAGGAGCTGCTCCTCTCTACACAGCAGCAGCAGGTCTAAAGAGGAAGAGCGTCAGAGAGTCTCTGCTTATATATGGTTTTTTCCTTGAAGGCGGACTAACTTTTTAATTGGTTTACCTACCTATCAATTCTTAAAACTACTTGATTATTGGCTCTCTCTCTCGCAGGAAGGAAGTTGTATTTCTTCCTGCATTCCTGCAGCCCAGATCACTTCTTAGATTTTGACCCCTCTGGCCTAACCCAGGACATTCCACCTCTCGCCTTCAGGAAAAACTATATATAAGACTTATTATCAAAATTACATTAATTATACAATCTTTACTTAGAATAAGAAAAATTACTAAACTAAGCAGAAAGCTTCTTACACAAATCTCTACCTCTAGACTTTATATGACTACTACAATACACAGTTTCTACTACTATTTACTTTATCTTGTATTTTAATACATGCTTTGCCTATTATTTCTCTTAATCAATCCTTATTTCAAAACTCCTATCAATTTGCCTATTATTTGGTTCGATTTCCCGGCCAACGCACCATTGAATGTCGTGGTTTTAGTTTGTTTATTTAGGTTTGTGGCTAAATGCCAGCACACTTACTTAAATTTACTTGATTGCTTGCTGTGAGATAAGGATTAGGAGTAGGCAAAGTAGGCTCAAACTTTATAAAGTACAAAGAAGTTTTATTAATATATCTAAGACAAAGGGAAAAAGGAAAACAAAAACTCAAGAAAAAAAAACTAGAACAAACTCTCCAGACCACTCCTCCTTCCCCACCTCTCCATTTCATTCTCTCTGACAACATACAAAAGACAACACTTTGACTTCTAGTCAGTTTACTACCTCAGAAACAGCTCTTGTTCCAGTTCATTTAGGAAGAGAAGTTTCTTTTGCTTACACCATGGATCTTCTGTAAGAAAAATACAGTTTTTATGGGTCTTCTGCCTCACCATTAACCGCCGCCCGGAGTAAAGTCCAGCTTAATGGTGGATCTCTCCCACACCAGTAGCCTTCCCACAGCCACTATGGTGCGGTTATGAACAGTCTACAGGTACCTCGTTTCTAAGGATGCCCATGTTCAAATTCAGCAAACAAAGAAAATCCCTTCTTCTGTGCCCTTAGCAGCCACAGGTTCGTCCTCCCCCATGACACTCAGGTTCTGCTAGCATTCTTCCCCGGGACCAGGAGCTCTGAGTCACAGCCTCTCCTCTCTCTTGGTTCTAGTCTCAATCAGGCTTGTATTTTTCAACCACTTACTTGTCTGTACTTAGGTATTTCAGTTCCATTGGCTGCAATAAAGAACCTCACATCCCCCTATTGGACTATATCTTCATATATTACAGAGAATTTATTAGCTCAGTCCCCAACCATGGTTCTCTAAAAGAGTTTTCAGCTTCACTCTCGAAGCAACTTCTCATGCACCTCCCTCTAGGTATCAGTTTTGCTTTCTTCACTGACTGTAAAGTCTCTGCGCTGCACTATGTAGATGTCTTCACTCGTTCCTCTCTCTGCGAGGAAAGATGGATGTCTGTGAGTTTAGTTCAGACATGGAGAGAGTTAATCTCTGTCTCTCTCTCTCCGGCAGTGTGAAGATCACGTGCTCTTTGCCGAGCTGCTTGAACAAGTCTGAGCTAGATGCTAGACGCTCTCAAGAGTCTCTGCCCGGCTCTGCGGAGCTGGCTCGGCCTGGTAGGGCCATCTGGGCCCGGAGTGACAGAGCAGGGCCTGGCCCGAGCTAGATAGAGTCCAGCCCGGTCCTTGCCTGGCCCGGCTCTCCCTCTTGTGTAGCTGACACACTAGCTGAGCTGGATTTGCTGAAAATTCCAATCGTTTCCTCCCCCATGCCTGCCCGGCTGCAGCGGCACGGCTGCCGTAAAAACCTCCCTTCCCCCCCCCCATCCCTCCTTTGGAAAGCGGGGGGGGAGGGGGGAAAGCGCTTGGGCCTCACCAGTGAGAGAAGCAGGAGCTGCTCCTCTCTACACAGCAACAGCAGGTCTAAAGAAGAAGAGCGTCAGAGAGTCTCTGCTTATATATAGTTTTTTCCTTGAAAGCGGACTAACTTTTTAATTAGTTTACCTACCTATCAATTCTTAAAACTACTTGATTATTAGCTCTCTCTCTCGCAGGAAGGAAGTTGTATTTCTTCCTGCATTCCTGCAGCCCAGATCACTTCTTAGATTTTGACCCCTCTGGCCTAACCCAAGACAAGTATATAAGTGAAAGAATAGAATTATGGCCAAAAAGAAAGGGTCTCCCTTTCTAGGAGTTTTAATGCTATTTTTCATTTGGTATAAGTGCAGTATTGATTTATTTTTTTTCCTTTCCCCTTTTAAACAAAGAAAATTATTTATTCTACAGCTAGTAATGCGAGTGGTAGTTTCCTCTTTTAGGACAAGTGTAATGCTTCCTGATGGAACGTCAGGTTAGTTTCAAAACTATACTGGCTAGTGCTTTTGCATAGCTTAAAATCTTTGAGTGCAATCTTAAATTACTCAATCAGTTAAATATTTTATGTTGTTGGAATGGCCTAAATATATTTTACGTCAGGATTGCTTGTGTTTCAGGCATTCTGTGCTGGGTTTTCTCTAACTGTAAATATGGCTATGGAAATCCAAACACACTCTTTTCAGGAAGTAGTTATTTTCTAATATTTTTAAATATCTTCCCAAGTTTATGTCAGTGATTACTCTCTTCTTCCTTTATAGGATTTTTTCAACTCCCCATTAAATGGTGTCATGGTTTCAGCTGGAATAGAGTTAATTTTTTATTAGTAGCTGGTACAGTGCTGTGTTTTGGATTCAGTGTGAGAATAATGCTGATAACACACTGATGGTTTGGTTGTTGCTGAGCAGTGCTTACCCTGAGTCAAGGGCTTTTCAGTGTCTCATGTTCTGCCAGGGAGGAGCTGCACAAAAAGCTGTGAGGGAGCATGGCCAGGACAGCTGAAGGGATATTCTATACCATACAATGTCATTCCCAGTATATAAACTGGGGAGAGTTACGTGGGAGGGGCTGATTGTGGTTTGGGGACTGGCTGGGCATTGGTCAGCAGGTGATGAGTAATTGTTGCTTTTCTTGGGTTTTATATCTCTCTTTTTTAGTTATTATAATTATAATATTATATTTTGTTTCAGTTATTATACTGTTCTTATCTCAACCTACAAGTTTTACTTTTGATTCTCCTCCCCATTCCACCAGGGTGGGGGGCAGGGAGTAAGCAAGTGGCTGCCTGGTGCTTAGTTGCCGGCTGGGCTTAAATCGCAACAAATGGAAAAAGTGCATGCATTAAGCTAGTTGAAGGTGAAAGGAGCAGGCTGGAGGTTTTATTGAGTCTCAGATGATTTAATTTCTGTTGTCTCCTTTTGGTGGAGACATGATTCTTAGTTAAGGGTAAGCTGTTAACTATAGACATGTAATATGGAAAATTTCACCTCTTAGCAATAAGAATGCAAATAGCAATTTTAACAAATTCCCATATTTTATCTGTTTGACACTCAAATAATCCTTTAAGTTGCTTAAAATAACTGATAGTCCCTAAGTATTTACTTTTGTGAATGTAAGAGCAGCCTATTTCTTGCTGTATTGCTTTAAAGATATTTTAATGAAAGCAGGAGGTTTAATCCAAGTTTGGTTTTGTTGCTCTTCCTCATTTGCAATCACTTTCCCATTCATTATATTTATACTTGTGCTGTAGTAACTAAGTTTAATTTCTCCCTGTAAATGTTGTGATGTGATTGTGAAGTTCACCAGCAAAGTGAAGGTTTGTTTATTAGATGAGTAATATGTCTTAACCTTTTGTTTTCAGCCTTTGTTATGGCTGAATGTAAGCTTGAGCATGATGCCTGCCTTCATTTATATTCCATTCTAAACATTTTAGTCTATACCAGCTGGACTGTCTTAGCAGCATGGTTAGTTAAAAGTTCAATTATTTGGGAGTAGCTCCACCTCTAGCAACTTTCTTGAGTATTCATTGCCCTTTTTTCCTTACCTTTCATTTTGAATTTACTTCTAGTTTCTCTTTAGTGGCATTTTTAACTTGATGATTCCCACTGTACTTTTGCTGCAGTGAGATGCTGTATGACTGTTCCAGATGGTTTCCCTCAGCTCATGTAACCTATGAAGTCTCCCTCAAAAGTTTGAGGTTTACCATATTCCATACCTGTGGTGGGTTGAACTTGGCTGGCTACCAGGTGCCCACCAAGCCACTCTATCCTTCTCAGCTGGACAGGGGGAGAAAAATATAACAAAAGGCTCATGGGTCGAGATAAGGGCAGGGAGAGATCTCTCACTGATTACTGTCATGGACAAAACAGACTTGACTTGGGGAAAATTTATTTAATTTATTACCAATCGAAATCAGGGTAGGATAATGAGAAATAAAACCAAATCTTAAAACATGTTTCCCCCACCCCTCCCTTCTTCCTGGGCACATCTTCACTCATGATTTCTCTACCTATTTTGTATTTTGTTTACTGCTGCTGTTATGATACATTGTACTAAGAGAGGAGCTATTAAACTCTTAGCATAAAGGAACAAAGTTTGTTTTAAATATATATCCTTTGAAAAACACAATCCAATTTTATACCTGATAAAGCATGGCCTGCAGCCATGGATTGCTAGTCTTCTTGACCTGATGGGAGTTGATCAGCATTCACACTTCTAGCAAATGCTCAGCACTATGTTAAGCCTTTAATTGAAGAGATGTCTGCTTCTGCATAAGTATCATTTGCCATAGCATCCTAGGTCACAATTTGAGGATCACTTTTCTAGAGGTAGAGTTCTATGTTACTGCTGTCTGGAAGATGGGAAGATTTGGGGCTCTTTTGCATATCTTTTATTTATACCAACACCTTTTTTTTTTTTTTTTTTTGCCCACAAAGCTAATGGTGCAGACACCTAACATGGGGTTGATTATATCCATATTGGAGTTGTAGGGCAGACAACTTTCAGGTTTTTGAGAGACGTGATCTGAAGCTGTGAGCAATGCTGGTGAGAACATCATTCTGTAGTTTGTATGGGGTTCCTATAAAGTCTGTTGGAAGTTGTTTAGTTACAGGGATAGCAGTGAAGCTTGGAGAGACCCATGAGGCTATGCTCATGGGTAGCATGTTTTGTTCAATGTCTGCACTTGCAGACTGCAGCAGGAGCTGCTGCAGTCTGCATGTCTTTAAACAGTTCATATCAATGTTAAGTGATTGCTTTTGAGCAGCAGAGATGTGATACAGACCCATCATGTAGTTTGCCTTGAAGGATTAGTGGAGGCCTTTGTCTAATGAACATAATTAGTTGAACAGTTCTTGGACTTGAAGGTTTAGTTTGCTGAAGAAAGTCCTGGAAGAAGTTTTTCTTTAAATGGGACTGCTGAGTTCATAGTGTTGGGACAAATAAATTTAATGGTTCAAGTCACTAGTGCTGGTACCATTACAGCATGCATGTTCTTGGATGTGTGCAAGCAGTAGTGAACTTTCAAGTTCTCTCTTGCATGCAAAAGTCTTGGAATATTAAATCCTGCCAATTGCCTTTATGAACGTGAGTTGTGGAATCTGGGCAGTTGTTTGTGACTGGTCCTCTGTTAGTGTTTGGGTGCAGTGGTAATGACAAATTTATTCTAGGTGGCAGTGCTCTCAAAGTATAAGCTATTTTATACCTGTGTGTTCATTACATACAGTCAAAATCTTATGTACTGCTTGTCTTAATTAATCTTCCTTCCCCCCATCCCCGTTATTACCTCTTGCCAGCATTTTTAAGGTACTACGGGTAACTATTTTCCATTTTAGATCAGTGTTTTTTCTGGTCTATAAATAGGCTGTTAACATTAGCTTCAGGCTAAGTGGTGGCATGAAAAGTTTTGATTTCATAATAATTTCAAAGTGTGTTGTTGATCTGTTTTTAGTGTTCCAATGCTCAGAAGAATTGAATGTAGGATACCTCTTTGCCATCTTAAAGGAAAATCACTTCTTAAAAGACAAAATTTGAATGAGGCAAACATGGTTTAGACTTTTCCTTGTTGGGGGGGAGGAAGGAATGCAACCACTGATCTACACATAGTTAGTATGTGTCAAGTAATATAGTATATAGTAGTCTTAATAAATCTTAGCTGGCAGGTCTGCAAGTTAATTTAAATGACTGTTTAAAATAGAGGGTATGATTCTGATTGCCAACTTAAAGTTACATAGGAGGAAGTAACCCACATAGGTCTTGCTGCTCACTGAATACTCTCCAGCTCTCGATACAAGCTCTTCTTTTTTTTTTGTTCTCCTCTAAGTCACCTCATCTGCTGGCCTTTTTCTTCTGGGAACATAAGAGCTCTTTTTTTGTTTGTTTTTAAAATAGGAATATAAAGATGATTCTTGTAAACTACTTGAAAAAAGGTCAGTGGATCAATATTAAAGAACAGTTATGTTTTCCAAATACAGCTGGTAACACTTCCTATTTTTAATATAATGTGTGCACAGCAGATGAGGATTGTGATGCCTTACAAAAGGCTGACCTGAAACAGAAGCTGGACAGAGTTAAAAGAATAAAAGAAGTATTTATTAAAACAAGGTACACTTTGGGCCATGCAGGAGTCTCTCAGAGACTACACCCAAAATGGACACTTAGCACGTGTTTTTGGGACAGATATACCTTTGGTTCATCTGCATATCAGAAACCCATTGTCCAATTACAGTTTCGGGTCTTGAAGTCCCATCCCCAGCTTGTCCCCTTCTTCTCTTCACTGCTGTCCATGGGTGTTTACATTTTGGGCTTTTGGAAAAAACAGTATGTCCTTGAAACTCCAGCCCAGAGAGAAATTGTTTCGTCTAAATGACAGTAACAGAACACTAGATGACAATTTATGGAGTTTTAGAGTCATATACTAGAGCAGTCTTGATGTAGAAAAATAAGAAGTTAAAACTTAAGGCATCATTTCCTCCTTTTTAGAGGCTTGACAAGGCCTCTACCTTGTCAAGTCTCTATTCTAAATACTTACTATCTATTAATAATCTACATTAATAATCTAGATTAATAATCTATTAATAATATAAACTTAATAACAGTAAATATTTAACAACAGTAGATATAGAAGAATTGTGACTATGATTACTATGAGCAGTTCTTTAAGCACTGAAGCATTATTTAAATCACGCTCTCTTCTGCATCACTCTTTGTTTTCTCAGTTGTTTCAGGAGCAGAAGCTTTCTTACCTCTGGAGTAGTGGATCCAGGGTCCTTTGCCAGAGACTTTGACTGCAGTGAGGGTAGTCAGCAGGACTTGGAATTGTCCTTTCCACTTAGCTTGTAGAGGTTCATTGTCCCACCACTTGATATAGACCCAGTCTCCAGGTTGGAACAGATGTGCAGGTGTGTCCAGTTCGATGGGTCTGGATAGCACGATGTAATTCTGGAGCTTCTGCAAAGTGGAACCTAAAGCTATTAGATATCTCTGTAAATCAAGTTTCCCTTTTATATGAATTTTCCCTGGAATGTGTGGAATCTGGTATGGCCTACCATAAAGTATTTCATAGGGACTGATGTTATCCCTCCGCCTTGGCTGTATGCGGATCCTTAGTAAAGCTATAGGTAAGGCTTGAACCCATGTCATAGATGTTTCTTGACAAATTTTGCTAATTTGTGTTTTAAGGGTTCCATTCATACGTTCAACTTTACTACTCGATTGGGGTCTATAAGGTGTATGCAGATCTCAAGTAATTCTCAAAATCTGACTGATTTCTTTAATTACTGTGGCAACAAAGTGTGGTCTCCTATCCGATGACATTCTCAGGGGAACCTCGAACCTTGGAATTATATGATTGAGTAAAATCTTTACCACTTCTTTGGCTGTGTTAGTGCGACAAGGGTAAGCTTCGGGCCATCCACTAAAAGTGTCAACCAATACCAGTATGTACCGGTATCTCTCTCTACGTGGTAATTCAGCAAAATCTATTTGCCAGTAATCTCCAGGAAGATCTTCTGCTTTTGTTACTCCTAACACAACTCTTTTCCTTGTATCAGGGTTGTTTTTGCAGCATACTTCACATTTGCTTACTACTGTTTGTACAATTTCAGTCATTCTTCTTCCTATTACTACCTTTTTTAGATGTTTTAGAAGGTTTTCAGTCTCAAAATGTGTGTTTTCATGTTTTCTCTGAGCTAGCTCTCGAAGAATCAGGGGTGGGACTACAACTTGGTTTGTTGGTGTGACAGCTTACTCACCTTCTGTGATCTCAGCCTTGAGAGTTTTAATAAGCTTCTGATCTGCTTGATCATACTTTGGGATGATCCCTGATAAGTTAACTTCCTTTTTGGGAATTATTGCAAGGATACCTTTTTCTGCAACTCCTTTTGCCGCTTTGTCAGCAAAGCGATTTCCCAATTCTGGAGTGGTTTTCCCTTTTTGGTGATCTCTGCAGTGCATAATAGCTACTTCTGTGGGTTTTCTAACGCTCTCCAAGAGGGCAAGTATTTGTTCAGCGTGTTTAATTTGATCACCTTGAGCGTTCAGCAGTCTTCTTTCTTTCTAGATGGCTCCATGGGCATGGACGACACTAAACGCATATTTAGAGTCGGTCCATATATTTACTTTCTTCTCTTCACTCAGGTCCAGGGCCCTTGTCAGTGCAATCAGCTCAGCTTTCTGTGATGACACATCTGCTGGCAGGGCCTTTGCCTCAATTACCTTGTCTTGAGTGGTCACTGCATAGCCTGTCATCTTTTTATCATTTCTCATAAAGCTGCTCTCGTCTGTAAAAAGCTCTCAGTCTGGATTGTCTAGGGGCACATCTTTCAGATCTGTTCGGCTGGAGTAGACCTCCTCTATTGTCTGCAAACAATCATGCTCAGGGACATTGTCAGTTAACGTGGAAGACAGAAACATGGCAGGATTAACAACAGAAGTTGTTTTCAAGGTGACGTCATCCTGTTCTAGTAGCAATGATTGATATTTAAGCATCCGGTTGCTGGACAGCCAATGTCCCCCTTTTTGTTCGAGCACAGCTGCTACAGCATGGGGTACATACACTACAATGTGCCGTCCAAGGGTGAGTTTTCGGGCCTCTTGGATCAAGACAACAGTAGCTGCCACGGCTTTTAAACACCCTGGCCACCCTTGGGCAACATTGTCTAGCTGTTTGGAAAAGTAAGCCACAGCTCTTCGTTGGTTCTTGAGGTGTTGAGCTAGTACCCTTAAAGCAACATTCAATCTTTCATAAGTAAAGAGTTCAAAAGATTTAGTTAAGTCTGGCAATCCCAGTGCTGGAGTTGACATTAGGGAGTGTTTCAGCTGTTTAAAAGCTGCCCTTGTATTTTCTGTCCATATGATAATTCAATTTTTAGCTGCTTTTAATGCTCCATATAGGGGTTTTACCAGCAGTCTATAATTTGCTATCCACAAACGACACCAACTTATCATTTCTAGGAAAGCTTGCATCTCCCTCACAGTGCGGGGCTCTGGGAGTTGACAGATGGCTTCTTTCCGTTCTTTGCTGAGCTGTCGATGTCCACGAAAGATCTCGAGCTCCAAGTAAATTACTGCTTCTTTGGCAATCTGTGCTTTGTCTTTAGAAACTCTGTACCCACTCAGTCTCAAAAAGTTCAATAAACTGATGGTAAATTTAATGCAGTTATCTCTGGTTTTAGCCGCAATCAGGATATCATCTACATATTGAAGAATAACCCCTTCTGGCTTTTGTCTTTTCTAGTCCTCTAGTTCCTTTGCTAGCTGATTTCTAAACACTGTGGGACTGCTCTTGTACCCCTGGGGCAAGACGGTCCAAGTAAGTTGACTTTTCTTCCCTGTCTCAGGATTCTCTCACTCAAAAGCAAAAAGCTCTTGGCTGTTTTTATGCACAGGAATGCAGAAAAAGGCATCCTTCAGGTCTATTACAGTAAACCACCCTAATTCATCTGTCAGTGCAGTCAAAAGGGTATATGGGTTTGCCACAACAGGGTGTATGTCTTCAGTGATTCTGTTAATTGCTCTCAGATCTTGAACTAATTGATAGCTCTTACCATCTGCTTTCTTAATAGCAAGTATGGGGGTATTAAATCTGGACTCACATTGCACTAATAACTCATGCTGGAGGAATTTTTCAATTATGGGTGCTAATCCTTTACGACTTTCTAATTTCAAAGGGTATTGTTTTTGCCTTACTGGTGTGGCTCTTGGTTTGAGAGTAATACTCACAGGCTCTGCTTGTTTGGATCTTCTTGGGCTATCACTGGCCCATGCTATTGGATTGACAGCTTTTTCAACTTCAATGGGGATTTCACTACATTTGTCCTGTATGAAAAGTGCAGCAACTTCGACAAATTTAGATTCAGGAATTACAGCTTGTATTCTCTTCCTCTTTTTGAATTTAATTTCTGCTTCTAATTTCTCTAGCAAATCTCTCCTTAATAATGGTTTAGGGGAGTTAGGTATGTAAAGGAATTGATGAGTTACCCAGTGTTTGCCCAATTTGAATTTTAAAGGTTGGAAGAAAGGCCGTGTTTCGCTTACCTCTGTCGCCTTAACAACATGTACAGTGTTTTGACTCAGTTTCCCTTCCATGGTATTTAGCACGGAAAATGCTGCTCCAGTATCTACCAAAAATTCGATGTTATCTGACCCCAGCTTAGCTATAACCAAAGGCTCTGCTGGGGAAGAAGCCTTCGGTTCTCATCATTCTGAGCATGAACCCGAGCCTTGTTCGATTGGGAGCTGGGGAACTGGGGACTTTTGCTTCAACACGGGACAATCATTTTTCCAATGTCTCCACTTTTTACAATAGGCACACTGATCTTTGTCTGTAGGGGAAGTTTTCTTGGATGACTTTTCTTGGATTGCCTTTTTGCTAGGTTGTCGTCTAACTCTTTCATTTGAGCCCCTGTCTCGATATACTTTCTAGGCTACTTCTAGCTTTCTGTCTCAAACTCTCTCTAACTTCTGTAGCTTTCTTCTTATATCATCTGCTGCTTGACCCATAAACAAGAGGACTAGATGTGCTTTTCCATCAGCTGAATCAGGATCTAGACTTGTATATTTGATAGCAGTCTCTCTCAACCTATTAAAAAAATCAGTGGGTGATTCATCATAGTTTTGCTGTACTGCGTAAAGCTTTGACCAATTTAGAGCTTTAGGGACCCCATGTTTTAACCCATATACTATGAGATTTTGATACCGTTTTAGTCTTGCTATCTGCTCTGGGATGTTTGGATCTCAGTTAGGATTACTTAAAGGATATATTTCAGCAACCGTACCTTGGATCGATCCATTTGCTATTCCTGATTCTAACGATGTTGTAATAGCGTTATTAACCATTTGCCTTTCAGTGGGATCAAGCAATGTATCTAACATAGAGTTCAGATCTGTCCAGTCAGGGTTTTGTGTGCTAATAGCTCTATCCACTAGCTTGGCAACCTTATCTGGGTTTTCTTTATACTGTCTTACAGTGGTTTTCCACTGTTCCAACTCAATAAGGGAGTATGGAACCTTTACATATATTGGCCCTTGGTTGCCAACTGCTTGCCGTAATGGGGCTTGTAGAATTGGTTCTTCTCTTTTTTCTTTTTTTGATCTAGTACATTTTGCTACAGGACTACGTTCTTGTATGGCCCTTCGGGCTATCCTTCCCTTCCTTCGCCTGCTTAGGGCACCTAAGATTTCATCTTCCTCTTCAGAAGAGCTATCAGAGGGAGAGCTGTCTGATTGTGAATTAGCTGTGTTAAACTTACCTGGATCAGTTCTAATCTTAGGAATCGCAGCCTAAGATCTGCTGCGGCGTACAGCGCTTACGGCCGGGTCGCTTGCTTTGATGATGTCATCCCCTGAGCCAGCTCCTCGGCGCGTGACGTTGCTATGGCAGCTCACAGGCCTGAGAGCGGGAGGGGCTCGGCTCTCCCTGTAGGAGGTGCCCTCTCCGCCCTCTCGGTAGAAAGCTCTGCCCCTCGGCCCCACCTCCAGGGGTGGTGCCGTTGGCTGCACCCGCTGGCATTCCCCTCCCCCTGGCCCCTCCCACCAAGGCGCGCGCGGGGTTGCGAAGAAGGGGGAGGCCTCCTGAGAGCAAGGGCAAAGCACAGGCGGCTCCGGCTCCCAAGCGGGAGGCGGCACAGGGGCCTGCATCTTCTTTGATCGGCTAAGCCAGCAGTCTTCCTTCTTCACTGACAGGGATTCTGTGGAAGCTGCGACTCCTCTCTTCCCCTCCCCTGCCCCTGATTGGAACGGTGGTTGTAGAGGGGGCAGGGCCGGGGCGGTCGCGGCGTGCGCATGCGCAGAAGACGCGGGCACCGGCGGGGCAGACATGGCGGGGGGGGCAGGGGCGGCTGGCGCCGCCGCTGCTTGCGCACCCGGAACGGCCTGGGCCTGGGCTCCCCCCCCGCCAGGGCTAGAGCAGCCCCTGGGCCGGCCGCGGCTGGGCCCCCCCCCGGGGCCGGCGCTGGATTAGCTCTCAGTGCCGGTGCTACTAGATCTGACTCTGCTTCGTCTCTGTTACTGCACGCTGGATTTAATATGGGCGGTTTCTCTTCACTCTTTTTCTCTTTTTTCTTTAAGAACAACACATACTGTGATTTAGGTTTCTGCAGCTGCTCATCTTGTGCTATAACTAAAAAGAATCTCAAATATTCAGTTTCTTGGAAGTAGTGCCGTTCACACAGGCGAGATGTTAAATCCAGTATCAGTTCTTCATCCAAGCTACCAAGTTTAGGCCACTTTTGATTGTCTTTTAAATTAAAAGTTGGCCAAATGGTTTTAGACAACCGTATAATCTTAGGTTTTGTAAACTGTTTGCTCGTCCCGGTTAATTTTTGCCAGTTTTCTAAGACTAGACCTAATGGTGAATCCTTAGGTATTTGAGCATTATCTGAACAAGAAAAGTTGCAACTCATCGTGAGTAGGTACAAATGATACACTAAGCAGGTAGCAACGCAAACAAGTAGGAGGGGGATTCGAACTCCCGAGCTTGGTGCCAGCAGGCAGCAGCTTAAGCCACTGCCCTACCTTTGGCTCCAAGCCAAATTGCTGCTGCTGCAGCACTAAGCTCTCACGAGCTAAAACAACCAGAAGGGGAAGTGGCAAGTACGCCACAGCCCCCTTGGGACACTTTATTGAGCCCCAAAGATGCTAAACAAACTCTAAGAGATCAACGATCTCTCGACTCCCTCCCTCACAGACTAAAACAAACAGAATACTGCTTTTATTCTGTTACTCACGTGCCTCTGAGTCAGGTCCAAGGATCCTTCAGCTCTGATACCGTCTGGACTGTGGTCGAAGCCTCCTCTTCCTGTGCTGGTGAAGAATGGGGGCGGGGGCTGAATTTCCTCTGGGGTCCAGGGGTTTTTTCAGAAGCCTTCCGTCCCGGCGGAGTCGCCAAAACTGATGCCTTACAAAAGGCTGACCTGAAACAGAAGCTGGACAGAGTTAAAAGAATAAAAGATTTATTAAAACAAGGTACACTTTGGGCCATGCAGGAGTCTCTCAGAGACTACACCCAAAATGGACACTTAGCACATGTTTTTGGGACAGATATACCTTTGGTTCATCTGCATATCAGAAACCCATTGTCCAATTACAGTTTCGGGTCTTGAAGTCCCATCCCCAGCTTGTCCCCTTCTTCTCTTCACTGCTGTCCATGGGTGTTTACATTTTGGGCTTTTGGAAAAAACAGTATGTCCTTGAAACTCCAGCCCAGAGAGAAATTGTTTCGTCTAAATGACAGTAACAGAACACTAGATGACAATTTATGGAGTTTTAGAGTCATATACTAGAGCAGTCTTGATGTAGAAAAATAAGAAGTTAAAACTTAAGGCATCAATTGCATGGTGCTCCCAAAAGGTACATGGCAGAAAGCTATTCAAAGGCACTGTTTTTTAAGCTTTAACATATTTCTCTAATTCTGTTCTGATCTTATTTGCATTTTCTATAAAGAATAAACAATACCAAGTGTTGAGCTATAGTTGCATTTCAATCAAAGCTTTCAATTGCAAGTGTGAACTTAAACTGATTATTTTTATTAACATTAGAATTCTTGACAGCAAAGATACATTTTGAGGTTTGGATTTCTAATAATAAATTTTGTTCCAAGTATTATTATTGTATGTTCATAACTGTTAAGGAAACTTCCCAGTCTGACCATTCAGGAGTCACTCTGGCAGTCTCACACACCACCTGAGACTTCCACTGCTGGGACTGAAGCCCCTTCACAGCAGGTTGTTCCAGTGAACCAATGGGTGCCCCACCTGACTCCCTACACACACCACACACAGTCAGACCAGGTTTCCTCACTGGCTCCAACCCAGGTTTCCCATAGCAGAGTCTCAGACCTCTGCTTCCTTTAAGTAATTTAATCATGGTGCAGTGACACAATAACAACTGGCTCTGGTGCCTCTGGAGAGGGACCCCAAACAAAAGAATCCCTAGACTTGTATTATAGTCTGTGCACCCATTCCAATGGTGATTTTGGGTCTGGGATCTTCTCGTTGTTCATTGACTTCTTCAGGGTTTCTGAGTGATTGACCGGCCAGTGCCACAGGTCTGCTTGCCCTTAGGCAAAGGGTTGGTGCCTGATCAGGGCTCACTGCCTGGGGCTCCAACCATTTCCCCCACCCAGGGCACACCTTGCAGCTTGCACTGCACCTACACACCAACCTACAGGCCCTAGGTGTATCCCTCAACAGTAAGAATAGTCTGCTATTTTTTGAGCTGGTAATGTTTTTGTCTTGATGTCATGTTATTGACATTTTTGAATAGTGTCATGGTTTAACCCCAGCCAACATCCAAGTACCATACAGCTGATTGCTCACAACCTGCCCCCTGGTGGGGAGGAAAACCAGTAAAAAAAGTAAACCTCATTGGTTGAGATAAGAATAATCTTATAATTGAAACAAAGTAAAAAGTAATAATGATAATAACTGTAATCAAAAGGAGAGAGAGGGAGGAATAAAACCCAAGAGAAACAAGTGATGCTCAATACAGTTGCTCACCACCTGCTGACTGATGCCCACTCTGTCCCAGCCAGTTCCCCCCCAGTTTATATACTGGGAATGACATTGTATGGTATGGAATATCCCTTCGGTCAGTTTAGATCAGCTGTTTCAACTGTGCCCCATCCCAGCTTCTTGTGCAGCTCCCCTCTGGCAGAGCATGAGACACTGAAAAGCCCTTGACTCAGGGTAATCACTGCTCAACAACAACCAGACCATCAGCGTGTTATCAGCATTATTCTCACACTGAATCCAAAACACAGCACTGTACCAGTCACTGAGAAGAAAATGAATTCTATCCCAGCTGAAACCAGGACAGTATCCACTTCTTATTCCATACCCTTCATGTCATGTCAGGTCCCACACTTTCCAATGCCCCATTACCTTTTCTGTCATTTCATAGATAAACCCACAGATAACATTCCCTTAGTCTTTGGACAATACCTATAAAAGTTTGTTGCGTCCATTTAGTCCATGATCTTGGGCTCCATCTGTCATAACAGTCCTTCAGTCAGGAAATATGGTGTGTAGTATCGTTGCACATTGAAAGCAGTTCTGATTCCATCACTGACGTGCTTGTCCGGTTTCATCAAAGTTCATCCTTCATTAAAGTGGTGATCAAAAATAAGTTGGGTTCAGATCCCCAAATCCAGAGTGGTAGAGACAGGCATTGCAAGGTGTCCAGTGTCATGATGGGCATATAGCTCCCATAGAAGAGATAATATGAAATATTATATACCATTTAACTTCATAAGATCTAATTCGTTGACTATGCTCACCCTGCAGAAGTTTGTGCAGGAAGGGTGCTGAGATGCTGCAGCTCAAGCAGTTAGCTCAGTTGTTGGTCATGACTCTCGCCAAGAGAGCTCAGGTATGGTGTCCACTTGGACAAAAGTTACTTCCTCTGTGCACACCAGAAAGGATGCGGCAACCCAGACAGAGCACCCATGAAAGCATGCAGGAGTCCAGGTCTCAGGCTGCAGGGATTGCCAGAGCCTGGTGCTGCTCTCAGAGGACAGCAGGGAGAATAGCTGTGTGAGGTGTGATCGGGTGGACAATCTGGTCAGCCTGGTGGTGGAGATGAGAGACAAAGTAGAAAGACTAAGAAATATTAGGGAGTCTGAGGAGGAGACTGACTGGTGGAGATGTAATCCATGCCTTAGACAACTACACCTTCCATCCACTTCACAGGAAGCAATGGATCCCCTACCCTCTCACCACCAGGCAGAAAGATGGGACCTTAGAGATGGAGGGGAGTAGAAACGGCTTTGTGGCAGGCCAATCCCCTCCCAACCTACCTCAACTTTCCAGGTGCCCTTATACAATAGGTATGAGGCCCTGGAATCTGAGGACCAGGAAAATGAGAATGTGGATGAAGGTTCTTCTGGGATGGAGGTGTTGTTCAGGGCAGAGCAGCCTACCCTCTGCATCATGACCTCCTCAACTAAGAAAAAAACAAGGGTAGTTGTCATTGGCAACTCTCCTTTAAGACAAACGGAGAGCCTGATATGCTGACTGGACCCAACCCATAGGGAGATGTGTTGCCTCCCTGGGGCCCAGGTAAGGGACATGACCAAGAAACTTCCCAGCCTGGTACAGCCCACTGACTATTACCTGCTACTGGTTTTCCAGATCAGCAGCAATGAGGTTCCAACAAGAAGGCTGTGGACAATCAAGAAGGATGTCAAGGCCTTGGAACAAGTGGTCAAGGGATCTGGAAAACAAGTTGTGTTCTCTTCTGTCCTGCCAGTTTCAAGGAATGATGGGGCAAGAAACAGAAAGATCATGCAGATGAATACCTGGCTTCGGGACTGGTGTTACCAGCTGAATTTTGTGGGTTTTGGTCATGGGTCAGTGCGGGGAAAATGATGGGACATCACGCCAGATCAATATGATCGAAAGTGAAGCTGTTTATTGTCCGACAGTGAGCATACTTTACAGCGTGCCAAAAATAAAACTACGTGATAAGTTTTTCTTCTACCATACACACAGTGTTTTTCTCACACAAGGGTTTCACACAGGATTTCTCTAATTAGAGTACTACGTTAGTATCAGAAGGCTACAATAACAGTTTCTTCTGCCAAGTTAATCTTTAGACACCTGCAGCTTGTTTTTGGCTGTGGTGTCTCCCTTTCCCACAGCTGTCTTACGAGTAACCTTGAGCAGAGGCCTAGCTCTCATCTAAGGGGCCTGGATTGCTCACTTATACTTTATGTCTGTGCAGCCAGAGATAGTTATTCTCCATAAATCCCCCTTCTTTTCTTTGAGCAATCCAGACCTGGTTTACACTTTTTTCTATTGCATTTATCAAACACTTAACTACACAGGGTAATACTACACCTATGATTATAATAACCACTAAAACTATCAGTCCCATCCTTACAACTTCCATTAACCATCCCTTAATACCCAGACTTACTAACCAGTCTCCCAAAGGCAATTCTACTACCTTAATCTTCTTCATGTTTTCCCTCAATTGTTGTAAATGAGTATGAATTGATTGAGAGTGGTCAGATAGATTCCTTCAAATTCTTCGCAATCATGGCCCTGAGCCAGCAATAAAAAGTCTATTGCGGCTCTGTTTTGCAGCACTGCGTGTCTAACACCCTTAACGTCCTGCAACAGCTCTGAAATTATGCTTGACGTTAGGTTTAGCTGTTTAGCTGTCCAGCAAGCTAGATGGTTTAGTTCTCGCAGTGCATTTCTAGCTGCAGCTCCTGGCAGGAACAGTGACAACAATACTCGGGCTACTTTCCCTTGTAATTCCACCTTATCTTTACAGTTAGGGTCTAATTGATCTATTGATCATTTTGTTCTAGCTCTGTTTACCTTTTGTAATACATCGACTATTGAGGGGGTAAAAAGAGTGAGTTTGCTAATATGACAAGGTCCTCCATAAACCCTTACAGGAATTCCTTGCCATGTCCGGTCTCTACAAATTAAAAAGTACCCTGGGGGAAATTCTTTGGCTGTATCATTGTTCCAAATAGCAAATTTGCTGCCTCTCGTTTTTGCCCTTAAACTGCCCTTACAATAATCATTCTTATTTTGATACTTAAACCACTTAGAGGCACTTGACACATTAGTCCAAAATGTCCAATTATGCTGTTTAAGAAATTCAATTCCCATAAAGGCTGGTCTTCTATTATAACGACAGAGAATACTACATACTACACTATTATCCTAAGACTACTTCTATGACTCCTACTATGGCTACTGCCTTATGGCTACTACCTTCTACTATGTAGTGAAAATTCCCTTTATACCATCTCAAACACAGGATGTGCCATCAAATAAACAGAAAAGATAAACAATACTCTATAAGGTCACAAACTACAATACTCATAACACACAGAGTGTAACCCTATAATTCCCCCCTTTGTTTTAACCTACGTAAGTTTGTCTATAGCATTAATAGCCATCTGTCACAGGTAGTGTAGAAAGTAAGAAATACTCATAACTAGATGTAAGAATACTCCTAACACCCATGTCCTAAACATTCTAAGTGATCTATGTTATCTTGTGATTTTTCATTACTCAACAGTTCAGCAAATTAGTCTCAATTGCCTTGCCTCTGAAGGTTATTAGTCAGAGTAATACCTTATTGAATTTTGGGATACTATACCAACAGCCAGGGTCTGTAACAGCTGGCACCTTGTTTCAGTGAGGGCCAGGGGATCCCTCCTGGGCGAGATCCCCAAGTCCATCCCAAAAGGGGTGCTGTCGCTTGCACGCGGGCTGGACAGCTGACCACAAGTGTCCGGTCAGCAGCCCAACGTCGGTTACTGCGAGTGTCCCTGACCAGGTTCACTGCAGTCGAGATCAATGATATCTGGCTGCAGGCTGTGCCTCCTGCGAAGGCAGCCATGCTGTAGCAACGGAGCCGGAGTGCTGCAATAGGGAGGGATCTTTCACCCGGAGTAATAGACACGCAGTAATGATGAAGTTAACAGCAGTCTGGGCGTCCGAGTCAAAGACCTCGGTGCTCAGCATGCATCAGACTTCATTCTGAGGGCAACAACCAATCATGAAGGGGCACAGGGGAGGAACCAGGGAGGGACAAAGGGACAGGAGCCAACGGAGAAGGAAGAAGGGATGAGAGGGAGAGACTGACAGGGGAATATTACAATTATGAACCGAATAACAACGAACATTCTGGAAAAAGGGGATAACAGGCAGGAGAGTGGCAGATGGCTAGGCAAATGATGAGAGGGCAGCCAGCCCTCTTGAAGCTCAGCCCCTCTTTGGGGCTATCCCCTCTTAACTCCACCCCAGGGGGTCTTAGTCCTTGGGCTCCTTTATCCAAAGCCTTCTCAGGGGGGAAAGGGTTTCACGCTGCTTAGGTGCCTGGACCACTGCCACATCTCCCCCTTCTCTGTTATTGAGGGAGAGGTTTCGACTAACAAGGGAAATAATAAAATTCTTAAGACAACTGAGGAGACATAACACAATAAGAATAATAAAGTCCAGAGTAAAGTTTTTAGAGTCTGGGACACCCAACTAGAAATCCCCCACTGATCAAAGAGGTCTTGCAGCCAGTCTTTGCTTTCAGTTCACAGCTGGTGTATTTGATCTCGCATTTGCTGGATTGTCTGATCGATACTTGGGGCACGCGAGGATAAATTGAAACAACAGAGCCCTTTGAATTCTTTGCATCCGTGACCGTGCGCAAGTAATAGGAAGTCTATGGCTGCTTGATTTTGGAGGGTGGGTTGCCTGGTTGTTTCTTAATCTGCGAGGAGGTCTGACAATGCCTTAGACGTTAAACTGGCTTGCTTTCCAAGCCAACACTCTAGGTGAGAAAGCTCACCAAGGGCTTTTGCAGCTGCCACCCACAGTAGAAATATCAATGCTGCGATCCTTTT
>JAVTVJ010000922.1:0-29010 GCA_034509425.1 Eopsaltria australis
TCCAACATTTTATTTTTGTTGTTACACTTCAAAATAAGTTTGCCCTGTACCATGAAAGCTCATTTAACTATTTTTTGAAAGGGGACACTACTAATATTGTTCTTTTATTAATTGTTAGTAGACAAATCACTCTTTGTGACAGCTGAGACCAGTTCTATTTAAGAAAATTGTTATTGTTCATCGTCACTGCTGTCAAAATATGACTATTTTAGGAAAAATAAAACCACTGTCCACAAAACAACTTTGCCATTACTTACTGACCAGACATCTTTCCCAGACCCAAAGCAGCAGAGAGCACAGCTCATCTTTTCTGTGATTCAGACTCCATAAGCAGCACTGGTGAATATCTATAGAAAACTAAAATTGGCTGAGAGCTGTCAAATAAACTCTGACTGCAAGTTACTTCAGTATTTTCTTAAACAGACTTTTGGTCTTATTCCTTGTTTATAATTACTTTTTTAAGCATAGCTTTAACAATTTAAGAACAAGAAGAATTATTCTTGTGTGTACTGTCCTTATCACATGCTCTTGTAGTTTCAATTATCAGCTAAGGAGGTGCTCTGGGAGATACTAACAAATACTGCACTGATGAAAACCAGACCTGTGATTCCTCTTAATGCAGAGCATCACTCTAGCAGAGGAGAATTTCCTGTATCTTTAGCAGTGTCTGGGAAGCCACCTGGAAACACAAACCAGATCCTTGTTTATTAGCAGTGTTCTAGGCTTTTACCCTAGAACCTTTCCAATATATGTCATATTCTGTTGTGAGATAACACTTAGTACAGACAGTACTGAGCTCAGCACTCCCTTTAAGTGTACTCCTTTAGTGGAAAGTCCAGCACTGCATTCACCCAGTTACATTTATTTTTAGAGCTGACAATTCAAGCAGTGGGGGGAAAAAATCACTACTTAAGACTTCAATATTATGGAAAGCAAAACACATAGCCAATGAAAATGTGCATGCTGGCTAAAAACAACAGGGCTGATGAGAGTTCAGGGTCTTCCAATTTCCACCCAGCATTTCAAGATGCATTGTAAACAAATGGCTTATTTAATGCTTAACTCTGGATTGCAAAAACACAAGGTTTGTGAGATAATTCCTTTATCTCTCTGCTACAGCCCTAACCAGGGAGAGCAAGAGTCAAACATCCAATCTACACCCAAGCAGGGAAGAAACACAGAATTAGTACATCTTTTGTCTAACTTTCACACACTAATGAGAAGTCATAATTATAAAGTTTTTTTATCTAGCAACAACAACAAAAAAAACATTAGCAGAAAGCAGTGGAGTGGATAAACACAAACTTTGAGAGAGGCTAACCATATTTAGCCTTACTGAAGGTTTTCATTGGAGGGGAGATTATAAAGAGCTACAGAAATGACTGAGGTTTTCATACTTTATATTATGAAGCTGGGATGAGAAATAGGCCTCATTTATAAAAATCCACATCTCCAGCGGTACACTTTAAAGGGTGTACAAAATGGCAAAGGCTGACGCCCCTGCTCTCTCCTAAGGAAGGAGGCATTTATGTTTACACAAAGAAATTTGAGCAGCAAGGGAGCATCACCGTGAGCAAGCAGAATCTCCAAGGCAAAGAAAAACAAGCCATGGAACTCAATTTTCAGAGCAGCTTTAAGGCACCGTTCCGCGGGAACAAGGGGGACGAGCCTGGAACAGCGGGTGGGAAGGAGTGAGAGAAGGGAAGCCGCCCGAGGGGGAAGCAGCCCAAAGATGGGGCGCTGCTGGGGAGCCAACACTGGGCGCAGCCGCCTCGCTGACAGGGGCTGTGGGGTGGCCGGACACCGCGCCCTTCTGCTCTCGGCCGAGCAGCGGCCCCGCAGTGCCATGGCGGCTACGCCCCAGAGTCCAGAGCCTTACCAAGAACTGCAGCATGGCGCCCACTGCCCGCGCTGCCGCCCCGCCCGACAGCCGGGAAAGTCAGGCGGGCGGCGGCTGCTCCCCTTCCGGGCCCGCCCTCGCCGCCATGGCTGGGGAAAGGCTCTAGCCCGGCCCCACCGCGGCCCGGCGTGAGGGGGAGCCACGGCCACGCCATTGTCGGCCACTCCTGAGGGGTTGCACGGCGGTGCCGAGCGCTGGCTGTTGTTTCTTTTTAGTTTTTGGGTTTGTTTTTTTTTTAGGTTGCATGAGTGGGGTTTTTTTGTGAATCTCTTTGAGTTCAGCTTGTTTTAATGGCTACGCTTAATTCATTGAGATTTGGGCAGTAAATATCAGTTAGGAAGATTTTTCCTGCTGCGAGTCCATAAGAGATCGCAGTCTTTAGTGCAATTTATTTCAAATCTCTTTTTACCCCCCCTACAAATTTTCAGCGGCGAACCCCCCCCCAAAAAAAAACAAAAAAAAAAAAAACCAACGAACCAAAACCCAAAAACAACAACAACAAAACTACCGAAAAAACACCAAAAAAACCCAACAAAAAAACCACCCCAAAACCCAATGTTAAAAACGAGGTCCAGTTTCCTGCTAAAATTTAAAGGTTTAATAAAAGGACAATAAGGGACAAGGTATAGGGTAAAAGGTTACAACATCCACGTGACGCTGGGAACCCTTCGCACGGAGCAAAGAGGACACCTGACATGGTGAGAGACTCTCTTTATACACTTTTCTTATTGCATCAGCCTGTTACATATTCATAGACAAGTATACATATTCAAACTTTTCTCCAAACTATTTTACATTTTTCAGGTACTCCTTAGAATGGCTCCTCCTTGGGTCCGCCTTTTTAGAGCATGTGTAGTTTCTTTGGAGACTCCAGTATCTTCTTTTGTCCATCAATGTCCAGCAGATTGTTAGTGTCGATAGAGATGTCCTGAGGCAGGAGCCTGTTACACCCATGCTTATCCAACTAAGCAGGTGGTTTAATTATTTTAAGCTAGGTACATTTTAACACAGCCACATTAGCCACTACATCTAAGTTAGAACAAAAAGGCATTAAAGCATTTAAAACTGATTATATTTCTATAACAAAAGCCACTTCCACAAGGACAAACATCATACACATAGCATTCATTATTTGCGAAAAGCCAACATTATAATATGCATTTATAACAATCCCCCCTTTTCCTTTTTATAATTCATTTGGCTTGAGCAATAATTCTTCTTTTCTTTGCTCATTTCTTTCTGTCTTGGTTTGAAAGACAGGTGTCTGTTAAGGAAGGCAGGAGCCTCCCTTGGAATGGGAAACTGTAACCCCTCTCCCTCCGAATTATTATAAATTTGAAAATCAAGAGACTCTCAGGCAAAGATATGGGAATAGGAATAACAGTTCTTTACTAATATCTAAAACAAAGCTAACAAATAACAACAGCTATGGTGTTAACCAACAAACAGAACCAGAAACCCAGTGGCAGCCTGCTTGGCTTCAGGCACCTTTCCCTTTTGGTGCAGTTCCAGTCACAGCCTGCAGGGGGCGCTCTGGGTGTGATGGTTCCCCGGTGGCTGCAGGGGGCACTCTGGGTGTGATGATTCCCCAGTGGCTGCAGGGGGCGCTCCGGCGTGAGCTCAGGTAGCACACGGCAATGGCGGCTGCCCGAGGCAGGGAGGGATGGAGGAGAGCCTTTGTTTCACAGACCCTCGGGGGGCAGCGGTGTTGGTGCCGCAGCAGGATCCCGGACACAGGGAGCTGGGACGGTAAGAGGTCCCGGCGTGCAGGGGGAGCCCAGTTACAATGTAGCGAAAAACTCAGAGCGGCGTGAAGGAGCGGGGGAGAGACAGGCTGGTGGCAGGCAGCTCCCATGGGGCAGAGAGAAAAGACTCACAGCAGACAGACCGGCAGCTCTGTGCTGGCTTCTCAGGGGCCGTGGGTTCAGCAGACAGCAGCTCCAACCGTCCGGCTCCGAGGGTCCCGAGCAAGAGAGTGACCTCCCCCCACCCTTGCTTTTTCAGTCTCCAAAATCTCACATTGTCAGGCCCTGCTTCCATGAGGCGATTCTGCCCCACCCTGCCAAGGAGAAAGGCCCTAGCCTTGTGCTTTGTTCTCTTAAGTACTCAGCCATTAGCTCAGTCATTAGTCTCTTAGCAACCCATGGGAGAAAAATTCCTGAGGAAAAAAAACTAAATCCAAACTCCAAGATTCTCCACCCCGAATTTTTTTCCCATGCAAACACCTTACATCAAATTTAAACCTTCAAAGTATATACATAAATGCAGATACAGATACAAGTATGGTGTCGTAGGTAGTTCACCCTGAAAGAAGATCTCCTTGAGGTATGCATCGGGTTTCTCCATCTCTTTGCATCACCCACCAGGTACAGCCTGGTCCCTGAGCAAAGACAACCCCACGGATGGGATTGTCTTTGCTTGAGGCAGAGTTAACCCAAACAGTCTTTCCCAGCATGCCTTTCATGTGTACTACTGGAACCTTATCTCCATCTGTTGTTCGCAAGGGGTAAGAGTGGGCAGGCCCTGCTCGGTTGGAGGAGCCTCGCATGTTCACTAACCATGTGGCTTTTGCTAAATTAGTCTCCTAGTTCTTGAACGTCCCCCCACCCAATGCTTTCAAGGTGGTTTTAAGCAGGCCATTGTACTGTTCAACTTTCTTAGCTGCTGGTGTATGATAAGGGATATGATACACCCACTCGATGCCATGTTCCCTAGCCCAGGTGTTCATAAGGCTATTTTTGAAATGAGTCCTGTTGTCGGATTCAATTCTCTCAGGGGTACCATGTCTCCAAAGGACCTGTTTTTCAAGGCCTAGGATGGTGTTCCGGGCAGTGGCATGAGGCACAGGGTAGGTCTCCAGCCATCCTGTGGTGGCTTCTACTATTGTGAGAACGTAGCGCTTTCTTTGGCGTGTCTGGGGCAGTGTGATGTAATCAATCTGCCAAGCCTCTCCATACTTATATTTGGACCACCGTCCACCATACCATAGAGGCTTCACCCACCTGGCTTGTTTGATCGTGGCGCACGTCTCACAATCATGGATCACCTGGGAGATGCTGTCCATGGTTAGATCCACCCCTCCGTCTTGTGCCCACTTATAGGTGGTATCTCTGCCCTGGTGGCCTGAAGCATCATGGGCCCATCGGGCTAGGAACAACTTCCCTGTGTGTTGCTAGTCTAAATCTATCTGTGCCACCTCTATCTTTGCAGCGTGATCTACCTGCTTGTTGTTCTGGTGTTCCTCGTTAGCTCGGCTCTTAGGGACATGGGCATCTACATGGCGGACCTTTACGAGTAGCTTCTCTACCCGAGTGGCAATGTCTTTCCATTCATCAGCTGCCCAGATTGGCTTTCCTCTATGCTGCCAGTTGGCCTTTTTCTACCTTTCCAGCCAACCCCACAGAGCATTGGCTACTATCTACGAATCGGTGTAGAGGTAGAGCTTTGGCCACTTCTCTCTTTCGGCAATGTCCAGGGCCAGCTGAACGGCTTTGGATTCAGCAAACTGGCTCGATCCACCCTCTCCTTCGGTGGCTTCTGCAACCTGTCGTGTGGGGCTCCACACAGCTGCTTTCCACTTCCGGTTCATCCCTATGATGCGACAGGAACTGTCAGTGAAAAGGGCGTAGCACTTTTCTTCATCTAGCAGTTGATTGTATGGTGGGGCCTCCTCAGCCCGGGTTACTTGTTCTTGCTCCTCTTCGTCAGTGAGACTAAAGCTTTCACCTTCTGGCCAATTTGTAATTATTTCCGGGATCCCAGGGCGGTTTGGATTTCCAATGTGGGCGCGCTGTGTCATAAGTGTGATCCACTTACTCCATGGGGCATCGGTGGCATGGTGGGTAGAGGGAGCCTTTCCTTTAAACATCCACCCCAGCACCGGTAGTCGAGGTGCCAGGAGGAGTTGTGCTTCAGTGCCAATTACCTCCGAGGCGGCTTGAACTCTTTCATAGGCGGCCAAGATTTCCTTGTCTGTGGGGGTGTAGTTGGCTTCAGACCCTCTGTAACTCCGGCTCTAGAATCCCAGCGGTCGGCCTCGAGTCTCTCCAGGCACCTTCTGCCAAAGGCTCCAGGACAAGCCATTGTTCTCGGCTGCAGAGTAAAGCACATTCCTCACCTCTGGTCCCGTCCTTACTGGGCCAAGTGCTACTGCGTGAGTGATCTCCTGCTTGATCTGGGCAAACGCTTGTTGCTGTTCAGGGCCCCAGTGGAAATTGTTCTTCTTGCGGGTAACCAGGTAGAGAGGGCTCACAATCTGGCTGTACTCTGGAATGTGCATTCTTCAAAAGCCTATGGCCCCTAGGAAAGCTTGCGTTTCCTTTTTGTTAGTTGGCGGAGACATCGCAGTGATCTTATTGATGACCTCCGTGGGAATCTGGCGCCGTCCATCTTGCCATTTTACCCCCAGGAACTGGATCTCTCGAGCAGGTCCCTTGACTTTGCTCTTCTTGATGGCAAAACCGGCTTCTAGGAGGATCATGATGATCTTCTCTCCTTTCTTAAATACCTCTGCTGCCGTGTTCCCCCACACAATGATGTCATCGATGTATTGGAGATGCTCTGGGGCCTCACCCTTTTCCAGTGCAGCCTGGATCAGTCCATGGCAGATCGTGGGGCTGTGCTTCCACCCCTGGAGTAGCCGATTCCAGGTATATTGCACACCCCTCCAGGTGAAGGCAAACTGAGGCCTGCACTCTGCTGCCAGAGGGATGGAGAAGAATGCATTGGCGATGTCAATGGTGGCATTCCACTTTGCTGCCTTGGACTCCAGCTCGTACTGGAGCTCCAGCATGTCCAGCACGGCAGCACTCAGTGGTGGAGTCACTTCATTCAAGCCTCGATAGTCCACAGTCAATCTGCATTCCTCGTCAGACTTGTGCACAGGCCAGATGGGGCTGTTGAAGGGTGAGTGGGCTTTACTGACCACTCCTTGGCTTTCCAGGTCGCGGATCATCTTGTGGATGGGGATTATGTCATCTCGATTTGTCTGGTACTGCCGGCGGTGCACTGTCGAGGTGGCAATTGGCACTTGTTGCTCTTTTACTCTCAGGAGTCCCACTGCAGTTGGATTTTCCGATAGTCCAGGCAAGGTGTTCAGTTGCCTGATGCCCTCTGCCTCCACAGCCGCTATTCCAAAAGCCCACCTGAGTCCCTTTGGGTCTTTGTAATAGCCATTCCGGAGGAAGTCTATGCCCAGAATACACGGGGCCTCTGGACCAGTCACAATGTGGTGTTTCTGCCACTCCTCTGTCAGGCTCACCTCGGCTTCCAACAAGGTTAATTGCTGCGATCCCCCTGTCACCCCGGCAATAGAAACAAGTTCTGTCCCCACATGTCCCGATGGTATTAAGGTACACTGCGCACCAGTATTAACTAACGCTTCATATTTTTGTGGTTCTGATGTGCCAGGCCATCAGATCCACACTGTCCAAAAGATCCGGTTTTCCCGTGCCTCTTCCTGGCTACAGGCAGGGCCCTTCTAGCCCTGGTTATCATTTCTTTCTTGGGCATACATAGTAGAGGTCCCCTCGAGGGGATCCAACAGATCGTCCTCCCTTCTGCAATATCTGGCATCTCGGTCACGGGAGGCTGAGGCTACCTTCACTTTAGTAGATTCTCCGCCTCGGTTTGTATTTCCTTCTTTGAGTTGCTGTACCCGTGCTGCCAGGGTAGCAGTGGGTTTCTTATCCTACTTCTTCATGTCTTCCCCGTGGCCACACAGGAAGAACTACAGCTCAGATCGTGGGGTGTACCCTCTCTCCCTGGCTGGGGTGCGCTGGGCTTTGCCTTTGGGGTTTGTGACTTGCACTGGTGCCGCACTCATCATCCTCATCTCCTCCCTCACTTCCCTCATCATCTCCTCTCTGAGGTCTTTGACCACAGCAGAGACCTGAGCCTGCATTGGGCCACTGATCATACTATCATAATTCCTGAGTTTGGTGGCTATGGAGCCCACTGTCTCTCGGTTGTCATCAGCATTAATTGTTGCAATGAAGATGGTGTATTGGGAGGGCCCTAGCTTTGCCAGGTTCCACAACATTTGCCTGTACACTTGACCTTGTCGGGGTCATTATCATGTTGTCCATCCCTCCCAAAGAGTACCTCCAATACTGCCACCTCCCTCAGCTGTTGGATTCCCTCCTCAAGAGTCTTCCATGGTCTTCTATGACGGTACTCCTGCATTCTCTCCCTGTTGACAAACCTCTCTCTTACACTTATTAAAAGCCGTTCCCAGAGAGACAGGGGCCCTTCACCTCTTCCGAATACTTGATCCACCCCTGAGTCCTGGGACAAGGGTCCCAGCTGCCTTGCCTCAACACTATCCAGCTGCACACCCATACCCATAAGATCCCAGACCCGAAGCAACTAGCTTGTAAACGGCTCACGACCCCGTCGCACAATGTCTTTTCGTAGATTACGGAGACTGTCATACCCCAGGGACTCGGTAGTGATTTCAATCCTTGGCCTCCCTACTGGTTGAGAGGGTCCTGCTTCCCCATCATTATTCACTGGCTGCTCTGGTTTGACCTTAGTCTTCCTCTTTTCCACAGGGGCAACTGCTGCTGGCTGTGGCTGCGGTTCTAGTCTGACTGGAGTCTGAGCGGTTGTAACATCCCTGGGTTCTCTTGCTGCCCCATTAGACTCTCTCTCTTTGGGGTAGGGGAAGGGTTTTCCACTAGCTGGGCAAGTGTATTCCTTCCGCACTTGGCCCATCTTGCGTATCTCCTTCACCAGGACCCCCACCCAATCCGGGTGTTTTGTTTCTGAGGTGGGTTGTGGGGCCGGGTCAGAGTCTGTAGCAGCATCCCTAGTGTCTAGGGCAATGTCAGGTTCTGGGACAGTGTCCCTACTCTCTGAGGCCATGTCAGGTTATGTGGCAGCATCCCTAGTCTTTGGGGCCATGTCAGAGACTGTAGCAGCATCCCTAGTGTCTGCGGGAATGTCAGGTTCCGGGACGGTGTCCCTACTCTCTGGGGCCATGTCAGGTTCTGTGGCAGCATCCCTAGTCCTTGGGGTCATGTCAGGTTGTGGGACCTCATCCCTATTGTCTGGGGTAGGTGTCAGAGTGGCTATCCAAGTCAGAGCCCCCTTATCCCTGAATGCTAAATAGAGCAGGCCTATCAGCAATGCCAGCCACTGTATGATATCACTAGCATCTAGAGAAGATTTGAAACCCTCAAAGATTGGCAGGATAGGCCCAAAAAGCTGGGTGAAGGGCTGTGAGAAGATTTCTTTTGGTGTCATTTCCTCGCAGTAGGTACCATTATTAAAGTAATCCCAAAAACATGTCGTTAGTGTGTGGTAGCTCTGAATCCACATGCCTGCCTTCCAGAGGAAGTTGAAAATCCATGAATTCCTCACCTTATCAACCCATGACACAAACTGTATAACAGCCACCGTAGCCTTAGTTATAGGGCCCATGTTTAGATACAGGGCTGCAAATGGGAGAGAGACAGCCGTGACCACTTGCCATACGAACCGGGATAAGCTAGACCACATGGTGCAACCTAATCAGGTTCCTATATCCAGCACACAAAAACTGCGTTACTCAAGAACTGTTATCTTTTTTCCTCTCGATGCCCTCGTGCCTCACGTTGGGTGCCAAAATCTGTCTTGGTTTGAAGGACAGGTGTCTGTTAAGGAAGGCAGGAGCCTCCTTTGGAATGGGAAACTGTAACCCCTCTCCCTCCGAATTATTATAAATTTGAAAATCAAGAGACTCTCAGGCAAAGATATGGGAATAGGAATAACAGTTCTTTACTAATATCTAAAACAAAGCTAACAAATAACAACAATTATGGTGTTAACCAACAAACAGAACCAGAAACCCAGTGGCAGCCTGCTCGGCTTCAGGCACCTTTACCCTTTGGTGCAGTTCCAGTCACAGCCTGAAGGGGGCGCTATGGGTGTGATGGTTCCTTTGTGGCTGCAGGGGGCACTCTGGGTGTGATGATTCCCCAGAGGCTGCAGGGGGCGCTCCGGCGTGAGCACAGGTAGCACACGGCAATGGCGACTGCCCGAGGCAGGGAGGGATGGAGGAGAGCCTTTGTTTCGCAGACCCTCGGGGGGCAGCAGGTGTTGATGCCGCAGCAGGATCTTCGGACACAGGGAGCTGGGACGGTAAGAGGTCCCGACGTGCAGGGGGAGCCCCGCTACAATGTAGCGAAAAACTCGGAGCGGCGAGGAGGAGCGGGGGAGAGACAGGCTGGTGGCAGGCAGCTCCCGATGGGGCAGAGAGAAAAAGACTCACAGCAGACAGACCGGCAGCTCTGTGCTGGCTTCTCAGGGGCCATGGGTTCAGCAGACTGCAGCTGCGACCGTCCAGCTCCGAGGGTCCCAAGAAAGAGAGCGACCTCCCCCCCACCCTTGCTTTTTTCAGTCTCCAAAATCTCGCGTTGTCAGGCCCTTCTTTCATGAAGGCCATTCTGCCCCACCCTGCCAAGGAGAAAGGCCCTAGCCTTGTGCTTTGTTCTCTTAAGTACTCAGCTATTAGCTTAGTCATTAGTCTCTTAGCAACCCATGGGAGAAAAATTCCTGAGGAAAAAAAACTAAATCCAAGCTCCAACACTTTCATAGATCAATTTTGCTTCTTCAAAGGGGTCTTCTATATCATTTTGTTTCTTCAATATCATTATCTTTTGTGCTGTCCCAGTTGTAGCCAATTTTGGGTCCGTAGGCGTAGTTACCACTTGCATACTTTAGACTACGCTGGTGATTAGCCGACTAAAACAGAGGATCAAGCAAGGAAGAAATATTAACCCAGCTGTAGCACATAAAAGGAAGAAGCCTAACTTCTTCCTCCATTCTATTCCCAACATATTATCCCACCAGCCAGTTTTTAGTATCGGTTCCCGTTTTTGGACTGGTACATGGGATATTTTTCTGATTTCATTGGCTATATCCAGGACAGCCTTTCCATTGTCATCTATGTTCAAACAACAATCTGATGTATTAAATTTTCCACAAACACGCCCTTCTTTGGCTAATAAATAGTCTGAAGCCAACCTGTTTTGATACACTGCGCCTCTTATTTGAGTTTGTTCAGTCGCCATTAATGCCATTGCCCTGGAAGTTCTGCTGGAGATTATTTCTACAACTGCTTGAAGTCTTATAATACGATTTAGCATATAAATGGGGGTTTGATATCCCCAACTCCCATCTTGTGCCCAAGTGGCTGGCCCATATACTTCCAGTATGCGTTCTGGGGACCAGTCCTCATCTCCCCACTTTTGAGATCCTCCAATCCAGTCCCTCTTTTCCCTTTTTAGGTCATCATACACGGGTACTCCTAATTGATTTCCATCTGGCTTTGGTAGAAGGAAAAATCCTGGCTCTATGATACCCAGAGTACAACTTCCTTTCCACCGAGAGGGGAGTTTTGGATATGCTCTTTTTCCACATATCCAGAATAATCCATCTGGTGCTTTCCAATAATCAATTTTTTGTTGATCCATATTTTCCCAAAATTTGGATATTTCTGGGATCCCAAAATAAGGATTCTTGCCTGTATCATTACATTGGAAGAGCTTGATATCGCTTATATATTCACAATCTTTTTCTTTTGTTTTTCCATGGGTCAAATACAGAGTTGGTGCCTCTGGGATCCACTGCGTAAAGGTTCCATTACTAACTTTATATCTCTTACACGGAGTGTGCCCGACTTCATTAACAAAATTCTTCCCGGTGCGCCGGAGACATTCTTCTCCTATTACTGTTGAGCTTAAAATCCATCCCCCTGGTCGGTTTTCCCCTTTTAAGTTTGTCCGGTTCCACTTGAGGAGTTCAGCCGGACCCAAGCTACTGCCTTTCCATGGCCATTCCTCTGCCATCAATGCCCCTCCACAAACCCAGCAGTTGGTTATATTAAGTTATTTACTTATTCTTTCTCCCAGTTCCACAAACAGGTTTTTCCCAAATTTTGAGAGATCTATTTCCTTTTCTAATTGTTGCCTGAGTCCTGTGTACCAATCTTGGAGTGGTTTTGATACAGGTGGCTTTGTTGGTTTTGCTTTTTGGGGTACTAGTTGTTCTTTGACCAAATCCTGGGCCCTTCCCTTAAGGGCAGATGTGAAACGAACCCATTTTTCCCCTTTTGGACATTCACTCCCGAACCTATTACCACTGTCTCCTAAGTTTTCTGTAACCCAGTATTTTTTCCCATTGTGTTCACAGGTACGTACTTTTGATGGGTCATAACAGCGGCTGTTGATATGGGTGTGAGAAATGAAAAAGGAACCTCGGTGTCCTTCCATGTAAAGCCTGCGGTAGCATGGGCGGCATGTTTTTGCTGGCATCCCAGAAGGGAAAAGGAGGAGTGACAGAAAAAGGAACAACAGAGGTCCGGCATGGCTTATATCCCCACCTCCCATGCCTATGGGGTTGCTACCCACAGCAGGTGTATATATGATCTTCTCGGTGGCGAGTACAGCGGCCAACCTGGTCTTGCCCTCTATTTCCTGGTCACTTCCTTTTTGCCAATTTCCAAGCAAACCGCTTTTTACACTCCTTAATGGTAGTTTCCCACCGTTCCTCTGGTATCTCCCATTCAACAGGCACTAGTAATTCCCATCCACAAAGCAAAGTTATTATCTCAGTTTCTCCTAGGTCTGCCTGGAGAGGGGATAGATTTGGCACTTGACACTTCCTACAATGAGGGTGTTGTTTTCCTGAGCTGCAATACCAATTTTTCCCACAACTTAAGCATTTGCATTTAACCCAGCTAACATGTCCAGTATTGGGGTGAATCAGACAGGGTATATGGGATGGTACTGATAGAGGTTGCAATTCCTCCCCTTCTTTATATAGGTCACAGGCTAAGGCCAAAATATGAGGGCCTTCTGGCTGAAACAGTCCAGATCCTCCTGTGTGAAGCGGAAGTATTCCTCCCCAAGGTGGGTATCGAAGGTTTCTCAGAGCTTGTCCAGGCGGCACTTGGAACCACTGATATAAACTCGGCCTTATTTCCCAGTTAGGCGTGATTCTTTGTACATTCCTTAGATCATATGGGTCCTCCCAGTTCATTACTCCCTTGCCCCCACTTGAGAATTAACTTGGTATCACCCGGTTTTGAGGTTATAGTCCACTCCTTAGGTTCCTCCACAGGTCCCTTGATTCTGCTAGCGTGGATCCACCCTCTTTCCCTGGTTCGGATCGTGGTCTCAGTTGTCAGTAGTGCCTGAAAAGGACCTTCCCATTGTGGAGTTAAAGATTGCTCTTTCCAAGTTTTCACCAGTACCCATTCCCCTGGATGGATATTATGGATTTTAAACTCTAAAGGTGTGGTTTGGGGGATTAGCCCTTTCGATCGCAAATCCTCGAGTGTCTTTGCAATTGTGGTGACATATTTTCTAACACTCATTTCCCCCACTTCATAGGTAGCAGTTTCATGTTGGGTGGTCAGAAAGGGTAACCCAAACATCATTTCATAGAGTGACACTCCCAGGTCTGACCTGGATTGTGTTCGGACCCTTAATAAAGCCAAAGGCAAGCATTTAACCCATGACATTTGTGTTTCAACCATTAGTTTTGTTAGAGTTCTTTTTAAAGTCTGGTTCATCCTTTCTACTCGGCCTGAACTCTGGGAGTGCCATGGGGTATGTAATTCCCATGTTATTCCCAAGGCTTTAGTTATTTGCTGTAAGGTTTTTGAGGTAAAATGTGTCCCTCTGTCTGAATCTATTCTATTAACCATTCCATACCTGGGAATGATTTGTTCCAAAAGGGTTTTACATACCACATTAGCTGTAGCTCTGACGGTGGGAACGGCTTCTACCCAATGAGTTAAATGATCTATAATTACCAATAAAAATTTCCATCTCTGTACTTGGGGAAGCTCAGTAAAATCTACTTGGATACTTTGAAATGGTCGCAAAGCTAACTCGCGGCCTCCTAACTGTGTTTTTCTCATTACCTTTCTATTTACTTTTTGACAAATTATACATTTTTCCGTTACTTGTTTTGCTAATCCAAAGATCCCAATACACCCATAATTTCTTTAAAAGTGATCACATAGGGCTTGAGTACCCCAATGAGTTTTTTGATGCATATCTTCTAATATTTTTCTAGCAAGAGGTTTATTAAGTAACTGCCTCCCATCAGGAAGTTTCCATTTCCCAGACCGATCTTGTTCTCCACCTATTTTACTTAAATCTTTTTCTTCTGCTTCACTAAATTTCGGGATTTCCAGTTTTTCTTGGTCTGGGGTCAAAATTAACATCACCCTTTTTACCCCATTTTCTGCTGCATCTTTAGCCTCTTGATCTGTCAAATTATTCCCTCTTATTTCTGGGGTCATTCACCTTTGGTGTCCTTTAACATGTACTACAGCTATCTCTTTGGGTAATTTTAATGCCTCTAAAACCTCTAAAATGAGTCCCTCATGCATCAGTCCCTTTCCTTTTGAATTTAGTAATCCCCTTTCTTCCCAAATTTTCCCAAAGGTGTGCACTACCCCAAAGGCATACCTTGAATCGGTATATATGGTCCCTTTCTTTTGTGCTAAATACTCCAATGCCCTTTTTAGAGCATATAATTCACAAGACTGAGCCAACCAGTTCGAAGGTGATTTCCCTTTTTCGATGGTTTGCATATTTTTCCCATCAACCAATGCATATCCCGATATCCTTTTTCCTTGTAAACATCTAGATGAGCCATCAACATAAATTTTTTCTCCTTCTGGGAGGGCTAGTTTCGCTAGATCCTCTCGAATTTTAGTTTGGTATTGTATAATTTCTAAACAGTTGTGTGTTAAGTCACTTTTCGGCTCTCCATATAAAAATTGAGCTGGATTTATACTTTTATTAACTTCCAGCGTCAAATCATCACTGTCTATCAAAATTGCCTCATATTTTAACATTCTAGAGTCTGTTAACCATTTTTCAGCTTTTTGATTTAACACAGCCCGTACAGCATGGGGTGTATAGACTATTAGTTTACCTCCAAAAGTGAGTTTATGGCTTTCTTCTACCAGAATAGCAGTAGCTGCTATTGCTTGAATACATACTGGCCAGCCATGACTTACTGGATCTAGCAATTTTGATAAATAAGCTATTGGTTTTTTTATTCCCCCCCCCCTCCCCCCCCATTCCTGGACTAAAACTCCATGAGCTATTCCACTTTCCACATTTACATACAGATGAAAGGGTTTTTCTAGTGAGGGTAAGCTTAAGGCAGGTACCGAGGCTAGTTTCAACTTCAATTCTTCTAATTTATTATCATCTTCCCTGGTCCACTTTATATCCTCCCCTTCTGTCAATTTTTCATATAAAAATTTTACTGCCTGGGTATATCCTTCAATCCATAATCTGCAATATCCCAATAGTCCAAGCAGTCTCCTAACTTCCTTTTTTGAAGGAGAGGGGAGAGATAAAATTCCTGCCACCCTCTCAGGATTCAGCTTTTGTCTACCTTTGCTTATCAAGTGACCAAGATACTTCACCTCTGATTCCACAAACTGTAATTTTCCTTTTGATACTCTCAATCCTTTTTCTCCAAGAAAGTTCAAAAGTTTTATAGTAGCTTCTTTAACTTCCATTTCAACTTCTCCTGACAATAAAAGATCGTCCACATATTGGATAATTTGTATTCCGGGAGGAGTGGGGAAAGTTTGTAATATTTCTTCAAGAGCTTGCCCAAACAGATTTGGAGATTCAGTGAAACCCTGCGGTAATTTTGTCCATCTTAATTGTTGCTTCCTCCCAGTTTTTGGCTCTTCCCATTCAAAAGCAAATATATTCTGGCTTTCCTCTGCTAATGGACAAGCCCAAAAAGCATCTTTAAGATCCACTACACTAAACCACTGATGCTGAGGTGGGACTTCACTTAACAGAGTGTAGGGATTAGGTACCACTGGGTGACGGGTACGAGTTCTTTTGTTCACTTCTCTCAAATCTTGTACTAATCTGTAATTCCCATCAGGCTTTTTTACCGGTAGGATAGGGGCATTATGAGGAGACATACAGGGTTCCAATGTTCCATCTTTTATCAATTCTTCTATTATCGGCTTTAAGTCTTCTCTTCCTTCTAAAGATATAGGGTACTGACGTATACGGATGGGACATTCTTCTTTCTCAGTCGTGACCTTTATAGGGTCAATATTCAATCCTCCCCTATTGCTTTTCCCAGCTCAAACCTTTTTATTTATTTTCTCCTCATCTTCTTGGCCAAGTTTTTACACTTTAGCCGTCATCTTCCCTTCTTCAGGTATAACCCCTATTCCCAACTGTATTTGTAAATCCCTCCCCAGTAAATTGCAACCTGCTCCCGGGACTAATAAGACATGTCACATCCCTATTCTGGATTCCCCTTCAATTACCACATTTTTAATAACAGGAACTTTAAACCCTTCACCTTTTGCTCCTGTTACCTTCACAGTGTTATTACTTACTTCACAGCCCCTTGGAATATTTATCACACATGTTCTCTCTGCCCCAGTATCCATTATAAATTCTAATACCTCATCTTGGGGGCCTACTTTTAAGGTTATCATAGGCTCTAGATGGTACTTATCCCCCAGAAGATAGAGCCCATGACCCCCCTATTCTTCTTCGGGGTGTATCTCTTTGAATATTTTCAGGTTCTTTTTTAGGCGCGGACACTCCCTTTTATAGTGTCCCTCTTCTCCGCAGTAGAAGCAGACATTTTTTGTTTGCTCCTGAGGTTTTAACCGGGTAGAGGTTTGGTTTATTCCCCTCCCCCTGTCTTTAAAACCTGAATATTTGGGGGTGGTCTCTGGAGTCTTCAAATTTTGCTGGAAATTGTTTCCTCTCCTAGTGGCTATCATTTTTGCATCTATTTTAGCTCTTTCTTCATCCCTCCGTACATAAATTTTTTGAGCCTCTTTTAATGACTCATTTAATGATTTATCATGCCAGTCCTCAATCTTTTCCAGCTTTCTTTTAATGTCTGGCCAGGCATGAGTGACAAAGTTAACTCTCAGTAAGGTTTGCCCTGCTAGAGTTTCAGGGTCTACTCCAGAGTATTGCTTCATGTTCTTTCTAAGTCTTTCCAGCCATTCCGTGGGACTTTCTTCCTTCCCTTGTCTTCCCTCAAAAGCTTTGCTGACGTTTTGCCCTCTGGGTGCTGCTTCTTTTATTCCTCTGATTATCAGATTATGATAATCATTCATATGTCCCCGTCCTGCTTCTTCATTATGGTTCCAATTAGGGGGTGCTATAGGCATTTTTTGATCTCCTGCTGGTCCTTGTTGATTTTCTCTCTCCCAAATTTTTATTCCAGCAGCTCTAATCATGTGTCTCTCCTCTTGGGAAAATATTATATTCATTATGGACTGCATTTCTTGCCAAGTAAAAATATTGGGGCCCAAAAATTGGTCTAATTGCTCAGCTGTTCCGATAGCATCTTCTAATAATCCCTTAATTTCTTTTTTAAAGGTTCTGACTTCTGAGGATGTTAAAGGAGCATTCACAAAACCTGTCCCTCCTTGAACTCCTCCCATCGGCACTTCCCGCAAAGGAAATAATCTGACCCCTTGGTCCCAGTTTTTCTGATCCTCGTCCTTCATAACCCTGTTCTCTTGTTTTGGGATAGAGTCAGGAGAGCAGTTATTAAACTGCCGTTGAGTTTTACTTCTGGTGTTTTGATACGGGGCTTCTGCAGAGGCCGGAACCATAGAGACATGGTTGGCTGTGTGCGGAGGGACCGGAACCATAGAGGCATGGGAGGCTGTGTGCAGAGGAGCCGGAAGTGAGGTACATTCTCCCGGCGGGACCATGAGGAATGCGGCAGTAGGGACGATAGGAGGGATGGAGACAGAAGCTCCTGGTATAGGTGGGGAGGGAGCTGAGGGTCCCAGGATGGGAGGGAAAGAAGTTGGAGCCCCCTGCCCGAGACAGGGAGGGGCTGGGGCCCCTGGCACATGGAGAAAGGGTTCTAACCCTCCCGGCCTGAGGAGGGGAGGGGCTGGGGCCCCTGGCATGTGGGGAAAGGGTTCTAACCCTCCCGGCCCGAGAGTGGGAGGTACTGGGGGCCCTGGCATGTGGGGAAAAGGTTCTAACCCTCCCGGCTTGAGGGGGGAAGGGGCTGGGGCCCCTGGCATGTGGGGAGAGGGTTCTAACCCTCCCGGCACGGGGGTGGGGGGGGGGGGGAGGTACTGGCAGGATTTCTAGGGGATCCCAGTTTTTTTCTCTTTTTTCTTTGGCTGGCTCTGCCTCTGGGGTCTTTGTTTCTTTAAAAACTTTTACCTCCAGAAGTTTTGTGTCTTTTATCCAGCAGGAGGCATAATCTTTTTCCTCTGGATCTAATGGTTTCTTGGAATTTACAAAATTGTTTAAGACCTGGCAAATCCAAGTCTCACCAGATCCATACCTGGGCCAATACACATGATCGGATCTTATTTCTTTTTTAGTCCATTCGATCATGCAATATTGAATCATTTTTACTTTATCTTTCTCTTTTGTGTTAGGATTTGCACCCCAGTTAGCTAACATAATTCCCAGGGGGCTTTCTTGGGGTATTTCTGAGGGTTTCTTCTGTGTTCCATTTTTTAAACCCCACTTACTGCTTTTTTGCCCCATTTTCCCAGGATTTTTTTTTTTTCCTTTTCTTTTCTGTTTGTCCCTGGTTCTCCCCCTTGCTCCCCACTCTTATGATAACTTGGAAAAACCACCTATCCTTTACACCACAGAAAAATCTTCTCCTCTCTTTTTCTTTTCTTTTCTAATATAATCCCCCCCCCCTCCTCTTAGACAATAAATACTTTAACCAACAAGCTATATTACGTATTTTTTCATTCATTCATACTCACTCATTTTTATTAATCTGTCTCACTCATTCTCATTCACAACAAAACAGCACAAGAAACAAGGTACCTTTCAAATTACTGGTTAATATCCACCCACAGGTGTAGCTTTTCAGATTGGCCAACCCCAGATGCTCTTGAGTAATATCCTCAGAATATTCTCCTCAACCTTTTAAGTCCACACATCCCGTCTCACAGGATTCCTTATCCCCTGTCAATCCCACACGTCCCGTCCTGAGGAATTTTCTTATCCTTCTTGGATCTTACCCTCAACCTGACAATGTTTGGGGACCTTCCCTTCTGTCCCCTGTTTCCTAGTGGATTATGCTAGGAAAGTCCGGACTCCCTTTTTCACTAGGGGTCCTCCCTGGAACCCAGTCCCAGTTACCCCGGGGGCTCTTTCACACGTTTTTCCTTTCGCTTGGTTTCCTCGCTGACCGCATTCCTTGCTGAATGACGGAACTGCAGCACTCAGAAACTCCGCAGTCGCTTCGCAAGTCTGGGGTAACCAGCTCGCGTCTCACACACTCACCATTCAGCCCCCATACTTGCCCCCCCGGCCATACTTACCAGTCTGCTGGCTTAGGCCACATGCACAAAAGGTCTGTGGGGCTTGTCACCACAGTTCCTCCTACAAGGAACTCTTTTACCCATTGCTTTTGCTTTATTTGTCCCTTCTTGTCCACGGGTGTTGACCTGCAGCCACCGGTCCTCAGAAGAAGTGGAGCGGGGACCACCTGTATTTGGGCGGGGCGCGCCTTCCCTGGCTCAGGATCTCCCAGGGTCTTGGAGGTGAGGTGTTGATCCCAGATGAGCTGCCAGTTGTTAAAAACGAGGTCCAGCCTCCTGTTAAAATTTAAAGGTTTAATAAAAGGACAATAAGGGACAAGGTATAGGGTAAAAGGTTACAACATCCAGGTGATGCTGGGAACCCTTGGCATGGAGCCAAGAGCATGTCTGACGTGGTGAGACACTCTATATACTTTTCTTATTGCATCAGCCTGTTACATATTCATAGACAAGTATACATATTCAAACTTTTCTCCAAACTATTTTGCATTTTTCAGGTACTCCTTAGAATGGCTCCTCCTTGGGTCCGCCTTTTTAGAGCATGCGTAGTTTCTTTGGAGACTCCAATATCTTCTTTTGTCCATCGGTATCCAGCAGACAGTTACTGTCGATAGAGATGTCCAGTCACATGGTTATTGTCGATAGAGATGTCCTGGGGCGGGAGCCTGTTACACCCATGCTTATCCAAGTAAGCAGATGGTTTAATTATTTTAAGCTAGGTACATTTTAACACAGCTACATTAGCCACTACATCTAAGTTAGAACAAAAAGGCATTAAAGCATTTAAAACTGATTATATTTCTATAACAAAAGCCACTTCCACAAGGACCAACATCATACACATAGCATTCATTATTTGCGAAAAGCCAACACTATAATATGCATTTATAACACCTGCACCAGGACAAAAGATGTGGACATATTCCTCCACCCCTCAGCACTATCTCCTGAGGTCACAAACTGCTTCAGCTTCCAGAGTGCTACAGTTTGTCAGGCAGACAGTTCACAGCAAGTGCATCTGACATATGGCAGCAGACACAGATCTTTGAGTAAAGCAATGGCAACACACCATGTTCAATTTTATCTGTGCCCTTTAGAGCAAGGTGCCCTTATTTAATTTCTGTGTTTCCAGAGAAGCACTAGAAGAAAACTAAAAATACCTCCCTGCTGCTTCTGCATTCACTCCAAGACTGGGTTGTTGCAGTGGTTGAAGCCACCCTGAGGGTGGCTGAAAGAAGAGACAAACAAGCCCGACGAGTGATGGGAAGGCACCACTGTGTGACATCTCCCCCCTGAGTTTATAATGGTTCCTTCCTGTTACAATTATGTTAATTCAGTTCAAATGGTTGGTCAGTTTTCTCCCCTCCTTCTTTAAATATTCATATTGTTCCAGAATGTTCCCCGAACCTTGACATCCCATTGGCCTGGCCCCCTTCTCCCCTCCCCTACTCTTCCCTGGTTGGCCCCCCTTGCATGGTCCCTCCCTCGTTCTGCCCCTGAACCCTGTCCCTATTGGTTGACCCTCTCCGTATAAAAGCTGATGTTCTACCCTGTCTATCTGCCTTTTGTCCCTGGACCCTTCTGAGCTTAATAAACTCAGGAATCCATACAAAAGACCCCTCTCATCTCTTAGCCCTGTGATAAATACATGTTATAGTATTGGCTTTTCACAGTGAATACTACGTGTATTATGTTAATCCTTATAAAAGTAGCTTTTGTTATAGAAATATAATGATTACTAAATGCTTTATTCTTTGTTAGATATAGTTGAGAAATAACTAATATAGCTGTGTTAAAATGTACCTAACTTACAATAAACCACCTGCTTAGCCGGATAAACACGGGTGTAACAGACTCCTGCCACAGGACATCTCTATCAACAACAACCATCTGTTGGAAACTGGTGGACGAAGGAAGATACTGAACCCTCCAAAAGGGCCACGCATGCTCTAAAAAGGCAGACCCAAGGAGGAGCCATGCTAACTAGTTCTTGGAACATGTAAAATAGCTTAAGGAAAAGTTTGAATATACAGAATTGTCTATGAATATGCAATTGGCTGATGCAATAAGCAAAGTATATAAAGAGAATCAGCACACCAGGTGTGCTCTTGGCTCAGTGCCAAGGGTACCCAGCATCCTGGGCGTTGTAACCTTTTGCCCTATCTTGTCCCTTATTGCCTTTTATTAAACCTTTAAATTTTAACAGGAGAGTGGACCTCGTTTTTCACAGCCCGGAGTCAGTTCGTCTTCTTCAAGGAGTGTCTGTGGCTGCTATCTCGCCAGCAGGGCTGTAGCCTGCAGCTAGGATCAGCAGGAACCTGCCAGGGGACCGCCAGGTGCTGACGAGGGCCCCGGGCCGGGAGCCCTTTGGAACACGCGGGGCTGCGGGTCTGTCCCGGACCCCAAGAAGAAGTGTTACGTTTTGTAAAATTTTATTTACAAGTGGTGGCCCAAACAGGGACTTTTTTCAAAGTGCTCTTGGCACTGCCAGCAGGCAGACCATTTGCTACGGTGTTGCCACTTCCCCGAGGGAGCGACTGAGTTCTATCAGTCGTTCCCGGAGGGCGGCTGAAACAGCACAGCAGGACACCGGGACCTCAGCAGGGAGCCTTTTGTTGCTCTAAGGAGCTAGGAGCCGGCCGGAGGATACCTGAGAGGAACTGACAGGACAGGTCAGCAGCTGCGAACCGAGCCTCACCAAGACGAAAGTACGGGCGGGCGGTCCCTGCCTCCGGGTACGGCAGCGCATCGGGGGCGGGGGGAGGAGGTCAGGGTGCGCGGCTCCGCAGGTGCAGAGCGTCCGTGTGGGGAGGGGGGCACCTGGGGCGGTCCCGTGTGGCGCCGGCCCCGCCGGCCCCCGCCTGCCCCTCGCTCCATCCCTGCTGCGGGCAGGGTCTGCGTGGAACCCTCTCCTCCCGCTGCCTCCCGCCTGATCCCATTCGCCTTTGTGCGTGTCCAAGGGAAGGGTGAGTGAGTGCCTTTGCGGATAGCTCCTTAGAGCTCGTTTTAAGCTTGCTCTTTTTAAGTTGCACCTTTCCTCCTTGTTGAGGGTGAGTAGGCTGGGAAAAATGGGATCAGGGATCTCTGCAGCCCAGCGAGAGGTATATGTCCAAGTTAAGATTCCCTTAAAGGCGGGCAAAGTTAATTTTTCTAGGGGTTGTTAAAACATTTTGTTAGATGGATTTTTCTTTATATTCCGGATCTTTCAGTTGATTCAGTTAAACAATTACGTTTTTGGGATGATGTTGGGAGAAAGTTAACTTCAATCACACAAAGCGGGGATCAATCTGTGGGGAAGATTTTTTCCGTTGCAAATTTTAATTTATAAATCTGTTAGAGAATGTTATTCGCAGGAAAAAGAGGATGTTAGAGTTGGGATTCCTCTAGTTTCTCCTAAACCGTGCTCCTGCACCCACTCTTCTCACCCCACTGACCCACCACAGGGGAGATCAGGCGATGGAGCCCATCAATCGATGCAGGGTTGCCACCGACTCCCTGACACCCCCCAATCCCCTCTGAGCCCTTTCTGCAGTGGGCCTGATCACCCCATCGTGGACTTAGTCTCACCCCCTGTACCCACACCCCAAAACCCAGTTGCGCCAAGTGTGCCCCCCCTCCCGAACCTTCCACAAAAAGGCATCGACTGCGTGGCCGGGTCTGCAATTTCAGTGCCACCACCATCCGCCATTTCGTTGTCCTTCCCCCAAGCCACTTTTCCCGCCACCTCACAAAGTCCGCCCCCTGTGCCATCCATTGCACCGCCCCCTGCACCATATGCTCCTCCATTGGGACCTGCCCCTCTGTCGATGGGTGTTGCCGCATCGGGACCTGTCCCTCCATCCGGGAACCCTTTCCACTCGGGACCCTCCCCTGGAAATCACTTTGTCACTCAGAGCATGGTCCCCGCCCACAACCTCATTGTTCCTGCCCCTTCCACCGGAGGCCCCACTTAGCCTTCCAGTTCCCACACCCCTCCTTCTAGTCCTTACCGTCCCATGGCCAGAAATGGGTGTGGGGAACGCTGGGAAATGGAATGGGGTGGAGGGAGTGTTCGCGGCGCCCGTCACATATAACATCAACAGGGCCAATCCGAGGTGGGAGGCCGTTTTGATGCTGTTTGGTTTCTGCCTTTTTGTTCTTTTATATGTTCTCTGTACTCTTTGCACATATATTTGTAGCTCTGTAGCCTATTGTATTAATAGCTAGTTTTCCCAGTACTTTTCCATGGCCTTTCCCTAAGCAGAAAGACAAAACAAATTCCAGAGCTCCAAGCCCCAGGGGGTACAAGCCCCTGTCCTATCTCCGTTCTTCCTGGGAACCAAGGCCGGAAACAACTCTGAGGTACATTTTCATAAACAAAGTAGAGCCAGTGCTGAGAGGGGGGGCTCCAAAGAAAGGGCTGGACCTGGGTGCAGGGAATTGAATCACCACTTGTTCTTCTAATTGGTGCTTTTAATAAATTATGCTAATTTCCTAAAAGCTATAAATATGTCCTCACCCCTGGAGGGGGTGGGCTTTTATGGACACCTTTCCATAACTGCTCCTGAAGACCTTTAAAATAAAGATCCCCTTTTATATGGCCTCCTTGCTAGAATGCTCTCGAGTTTCTTTTCCAGGTTAGGGGAAAAGGCAACAGTTTGTGCACATGATAGCATAGGGTTAAAATGTTTCTAAAATCGTGGTAGCTGAAGTAGGCCTTGGGAATGGGAGGGGGCATTGTCTTTGAATCATGGGAACTTACACCTGTGCACCTACCGGTATAGTAGATGATAAAGATAATTGCTTATAATTAAGTTAAATGCGATAATTGCTTATAATAATCACGAGAAAGGAACAACAATCATTAGAAATGTTTTGGGGAGAGGGCTTAAACTCATGCTTGGGTGAAAACAATATACACAATAAAACAATATCAAGTTGATGATTAACATATAATTATACAACAGTTATGTAAGGGAAGGGTATAAAAATGTATCCATCGCGAATCCATGTCGGAATCGATTTGGGTTCTCCTGTACCCCTTTTCCCAGAGCTCTTCAAATAAAAGCACCTGCATATAATCATCCAGTGATTATGTGTTTCTACACTAACATTTTGGCGACCCAAATGGGACTGTGTAAGGCGGTAAAGGAGTTTGGGAGGGATCCCCATATTTTAAAAGTACTTTGCACATGACTCTGGTGACCAATACCCTTATGCCGCACGACTTAGACAATGATGACAGGCCTCCTCAGTCCTGGAGAATATATTATCTGGGAGACGACCTGGAAGAGACAGCTTAAGGACTTAATTGTGGATTACCAAAAAGGCCCCACCAAAGCACAGATCACTTTAGACCACCTGTGCGGGGAGGGAAATTTTGAGAAACCAGTGGACCAGGCAGTACTCCCAGAATCGGTTTTGACAGACATTAAGTCTGTGGCCCAGAGAGCGCTGTCGCTCACCCCCTCTGAGACAACGCCAGTCACCAAACTGTCCTCCATAAAACAGGCCCCTAATGAACTGTTTGTAACCTTTTACAATCACCTTAAGGAGGCAGTCACGCTGTAAGAGTCTGGACGGAAATCCCTTATCTGCCTCACGACCATCTACAGAAGCAGAGGCTGAAAACCCAGAGACCCTAAAAGGGGAAAAAGACACTTGCACAATGAAGTCCGGCCAGATCCTGGTGGGCTGCCTGCCAGGCGCCCAGGTGTGCTGCAGAGCTGTGCTGACACATGCCTGTGGAACCGTGCTGCTCGGCTACCGGGGCGGAAAGGACTGCACAAGGACTATATGTTTTGTACACCTGCACCTGCACCCTGAAACAATGGGCCTTACTCCCCCACCTGCTGGCCATTTGCCCCTCGCCGCTGGAAGGATTGCCTCATCTCTTGGTTACCTGCCCCTCGCTTTCAAAAAGACTATAAAGAGACTCTCAAAAAGTACCCCTACGAGATCTCCCTACGGACGAGACGGAATCCATCGGGTCCGGACAACGAGGACTTCGTCGTGCTGTGGTAGCTATTAACCCCTTTCTTTCCCCCCCTCTCTCAACCCTACATCTCTCTCTCTCTCTCCTCTATCGCATAATCGTGTTGTTGGCACTCAATAAAGGTGCTTTGATTTTGATTAAAGCAAAAATACTTGTCCCTGTTTTCTTTTGCACTCTGAGATTCAAAGTAATGAACCATCACGACCCCCGCTCCTGCTCGTGGATCGTGACACACGCGATGTGAGGAGGATGTGGGCACCCAGAGGGGAATGTTAAGGATGTTGGCTGTAGAGAATGCCAACGAAAAGTGTCAGTGTGTTAAGAACTCTCCCTCTGGACCCACCTCCTACCGTCGAACAAATGGTAGAGGTTTGTACAAGGGCGGTTCCATTTGGGACTTTGGAAAACAAGGAGGGGAGGAGCAGGACAGTCGCAACCGTAACATCCAAACCCACACCAAAGACCGATTCCAGTGTGAGTCTCAGGTGTCACAATGGTGGAGGTCCGAATCACTTCGCTGAAAACTGTTTCCAAAGAAGCCTAATCGTGGTCCCAAGTCTTCTGTTTCAGGCAACCAACCATCTCAGCTGGAAAACTAGGAGGAGAGCACAGTAAGGCCCCGCACGATGACACCAAAGTAGAGGCCTTACCCTCCGGCGCCGTCACACACCATCCCGACGGGCCGAGAGGAGTTGACTCACTTAACCCGCGCGCTATCCAGGGGACCACACTTGAGGTGGTGAGTGACTGGCCACACAGATTCCACACAGACACCTTGGGAAAACTGACTGTAAAAATAACATACTCATATACAGTTGATGTCCTTATCATTGGACATTCCACAAAGACACCTTCAGAATTCTTTGTGTTCCCAGTTATGCACAGACTCATCCTGGACAGGCGTTTCATATTTTTGTCAAGTGCTGCAACCCACCCTGGTTTCTACCCCAGGGTCAGGTGATAGCCCAGGCTATCACCCTCCCCTCACAATACCTTTTATGTTGTTCTCCATCGATATTCTGGGCAGAATGGGTGAGCAGAGACAAACCAACACTACAATGTAAGTTGAAGAATAGGGACGCAGTCACTGCCCTTAACGGTATGGTGGACACCGGAGCGGATGTTACCATCATCTCGCAGTCAGAGTGGCCACCATATTGGGGTCTCGGGCCTGTGGGCGGGAGAGTCACGGGAATTGGGGGAGCAACGTCCGCTATGCGGAGCACAAATAACATTGTTATAGAGGGCCCTGAAGGACGTGCTGCCACCATCCATCCTTTCGTAATCCCACCAGGGTTTACCCTGTGGGGCAGGGACCTATTGTCACAATAGGGGACTCGACTAGAAATCTCATCTACACCACAGGATTTCTAGTCGGGGCCACTGTGGAGTGCGCCACTCCACCACTTATGTGGAAATCCGATAAACCCATCTGGGTCAAGCCCCTCAGTGAGGACAAACTAGACACACTAGAGTCCCTCGTGGAGGAGCAGCTCTCTAAGGGTCATATCGTCCCATCTGATAGCCCTTGGAACACCCCTGTCTTTGTCCTGCGTAAGCCTGGCAAAGACAGGTGGAGGTTCCTCCACGACCTCCAAGCCATCAATGAGGCCATTGAGGATATGGGTCCCTTGCAGCCAGGGTTGCCATCGCCCTCTATGCTCCCCCAACTGTGGAAGCTAGCAGTCGTGGATATCAAAGATTGCTTCTTCCACATACTGCTACACCCCCGTGACGCCCCCCACTTTGCCTTTTCGGTCCCTTCCATCAACCAAAAGGCCCCAATGCGCCGGTACCATTGGACAGTCTTGCAGCAGGGCATGAAAAACTATCCCACAATTTGTCAATGGCACATGGCCCAAATTCTCACTCCGATCTGCAAGGCGTTCCCCAAATCCATTATATATCACTACATGGATGACATTTTAGTCTGCGCAGCAGATGACAAACAACTGGACAGGACATTACAAAGCACTGTGTTGGCCATCGAGAGGGTGGGCTTTGAGATCCAGACTGAAAAGATTCAGAAGACCTGCCCATGGACGTACCTGGGACTCCACATCGACGAGTGGACCGTCATACCCCAGCAGCTCGTCATCCGGGACGATCCAAGGACCCTACGAGATCTCCACCAACTCTGCAGGTCCATCAACTGGGTGCGTCCTCTGCGAAGTGTTATGATGGAGTGTGGCAGCCATTGAGGCTACCACTGAGGCCCAGGAAGGCTCGGAAGGTCCCAAGGGATCTAAGGGACCATGGTGGAGGGTTGCTCAGGTTTGAAAAATCCCTCCCTTCCTTTTGGAGGATAATAGTTTCGTCCACGTGATTGATGTGTTCTTGCTATGTTAATTGTACCCCCAGGATTGGACTGTTTGTTCTCCACCCCTTATACATATGTATTCACGTCTAGAAGCTTCTATGTTACTCGATACCCCATTGGTTGTGGTTCTCTCTCTCCTCCCCTTCCCTCTCCTCATTGGACTGTGTAAGCTTGTCCTGCCTTCTCTCCTCCCCTGGACCCTCGCCTGATTGGTTGTTCATTGTAGTATAAAAGTCTGTGTTCTCCAGCGCTCTGGGTCTTCTGTCCCTGGACCCATTCGAGCGAGGAACCCTTAATAAACTCCTCGGATATCCACACAGAAGATCCTTCCCTTCTTTCTTTACCCCTGGACCTGTTGGGGCTTGCCTTACTGGGCCCACCACAGGGTAGCAGAGTGCCACAGCAGGAGCTTAAGGAGCACCACCAGAGTGGCTCCATCAGGGACACTTCTGGGACACGCTGCCAGACTGTCCACCGGGACAGTCCCCACGCAGGCAATAACGGAGGACCTCGCCCCACTCTTCGATCTACTCAAGGGCAGCGGGGACCTCCTCAGCTATTCCCTCAGCCACGGCTGCTGCTCCTGCAGCCCCTGAATCCCAGCCCAGGCTGAAGAGGCAATGAGCCCAGGCAGGGCAGACTCCTGAAGGTGCCAGCCGTGCACCTGCAGCACACACAGTTTGCTGCTGCCTCTGGGGCCATGGAGCCACAGCAGGACCCCTACCAGGGCAAGAGGAAGCTGCAGCCCTGAGCTCTCAGCGAGCCTCCAGTGCTGAGGACCAAAGCCCCAACAGCCCCTCCTGCCCATCCAATAACCAACATCAAGCAAGAGTCCGTCAGACTGAATTTATTGGGGTCAGCAGCAATTCATACACACATTGAGGTTGTTTGTGGGTAACAGTGACCAGTGGCTTTGCTGCAGAGCAGCAGCCACAGGCACTCACACTGCAGGGCTCCCCAACACCCCAGCCCTGAGGAGTGGCTCCTCTGCCCTTGGAAGAGGCAAAGGCAGCGCTCACTCACTCACTCAGAGCCCAGCAGAACTGAGCTCTGCTCACCTCTGAGAACTGGTCCCCTGGTCGCCTGGCCAAGGGGATGGGTCTGTAGGCTGGCTTGTAGGTGCAAGGCAGAGGCAGAAGGATTCCATGGGGACCAGGGCCCCTGCAGCCCCCCTTCAGAGTCTGTCCTGCCCTGGTCACTCTGAAGGGCTCGGTGCAGGCCGTGAGCCAGCAGGCAGCCCAGCAGTGCAGACCCCAGGTGTCCAGGCAGGCGCAGCCCAACCCAGACCACGGGGCTCACCTCCCAGCCCTGCACTCCCTGCAGTGCCAGGAGAGCAGGGTCTGTCTCCTCGTGCACAGCATCACTGTTTAACCTCAGCATGGAGAGCCTGACTGGCTGCAGAGCAGCTCCATTCCTGCACGTCTCACACTGCAGCAGGGCACATCTGAGCCTCTGCGGCGGGGTCTGGGGAGCTGTGCACCCCCTCC
>JAVTVJ010000923.1:0-63010 GCA_034509425.1 Eopsaltria australis
GGGAGGGCTCGGGGCTGTGCCCTGGTGTCCCTGCAGGGCTCGGGAGGGCTCGGGGCTGTGCCCTGGTGTCCCCGCAGGGCTCGGGAGGGCTCGGGGCTGTGCCCTGGTGTCCCCGCAGGGCAGGGAGGGCTCGGGGCTGTGCCCTGGTGTCCCTGCAGGGCAGGGAGGGCTCGGGGCTGTGCCCTGGTGTCCCCGCAGGGCAGGGAGGGCTCGGGGCTGTGCCCTGGTGTCCCCGCAGGGCACGGGAGGGCTCGGGGCTGTGCCCTGGTGTCCCTGCAGGGCAGGGAGGGCTCCAGCCCTGTGTGCCTCACTCACATTCCACTCGTAGGCTGTGGCAGCAATTCCCGAGGCAGCTCCCGAGCCAGCCAGGCCGATGAAGTGCCCGCTGCCCACGTTGCTGGCAAACAGGGATGCACCCACCTGGGGAAAGGGAGAAATCAGATCATGCCCTGGCAGGGAAGCTGCTCCCCATTCCTGGCTGCAGATCACACGAGATCCTTGTCAGCCCCTGCCACCTTTTCCCTACAGCTTCAGTGGCCCCAGCATCTCTCTCCAGCTGCTTTCACCACTCACTGCCGATTTGTGGGCACGTTTGGGACCATCCTGTTTCCATAGCATCCAACCTCTTGTGGGTGAGCAGAGAAGGTGGGGGGAACAGGCAGAAACGTCAGGTTCTGGCATCAGCACCCACTGAGGGACCAGCCCAGCCCAGCCCAGGTGAGACACCCCAGCCAGCCCAGGCTCAGCACAGAGCTGTGTCCGTGCTGGACACCCCCAGGGAATTCTGGAATCCTCCAGAAGCTGCCAGGTTTTGTGAGGCATCGGGCTGGGCAGTCTCAAATCTGGGGGATAGCAGCCAGTATGGAACTGGGCCTTGCAAAACACGGGAATTAACGTTTGTTTGTTTATTCCTGTCTGGAGAAATGGGCTGTGCCCGGGCAGGAGTGCTGGTCAGTGTGGCTGCAGCCCAGGGATGTGCACAGGGGGAGGACAGGGCTACTCACAGGCCACCAGACCATCTGTCCCCCGGCGAGGAAATAGCCCTTGACGGTGCTGCGCTGCGTCTTCCACATGGACTGCGGGCACAGAGAGGGGACAGGGCTCAGGGACACCCGGGGACGTCCCCAGCAGAGCCCCGGGGCTGTCAGCAGCTGGGAGAGAAGGGTTTCCCGAGGGACACTCGCTGCTGGGAAGCCCTGGGGGCTGAGGGATGTGCCCTGAGCCACACTCAGAGTTTTCCATCACATCAGCGCCCTGATGGAACATTCTGTGTGATGAGCAAACTCAGCCACTCCAGGTCGGAAAGGAAGGCAAGAGATTTGGGGCAAGAACTGTGGAATCCCTGGGTTTTGGGTGCGCTCTGGGGCTCCTCTTCCCCAGAGAGGATCCGTGCAGTACCCTCAGAGTTGTGCAGCACCTCTAAAGAAGCGGCTGTTCCTCTCTGCTGCCTGACTGCCAGGCTGTGCTTTTGCTGTCACAAAAGCCACGCCAAAGGATGTCCTTCTGCCTCAAATATAGCTAGACAATGCTAGTAATTTAAGGAATCTGCTGTCAGGACCCCTGTGGACAAGCACAGGTGATTTATAGGACAGCAATTCCTTCCTGGATGAACAAAACATCATTGTTAGCAACACTCTGCACTCAGACAGCCTCTTCCTCACAAGGGCTCTCAAAACCTTGGCTAACACAGGCCTGGACAGCCCTCCCCAGGGACAGAGAGGGCACTTCCCAGGCTGAGGAGAGGAGAAGGACCTGTAAACTCCCCCCTTCCGCTTCTTCAGTCGAGTCCAGAGAAAAGCAGCCCAATTCCAGCCAAAGCAGAGCAACCTGAGGCCAAAGCAGCCCCATTTTTCAGCACAACAAGGCACATGTGAAGTGTTTAACAAGTGTGTGCTCACCCACAGCCCCACGGCGAGGACGAAGAGGAAATAGAGCACGAGCACAGCGATGTCCACGGGCTCCAGCGTCTGCTGGGGGAACACGTCCCACGAGGGGGTCACAGAGGCCGGGGGGACGCTGGTGGGATCCATGGCTTCCTGGGCGGGCTGAGCACTCCTCTGTCCTGAGGCATAGACCTGTGGAAGGATGGGTGAGTGGCCAGGGAGAGCCCCAGGGAGGTGGGGACTGGTCCTTGGGGGTCCCAGGGTCCTTGGCTGAGGTGCTGCTCGTGCCAGAGCCCTGGGGAAGGCTCCAGCCTGTGCCATTTGCCTTCATCCACGACCTCTCTGTGACGTGGAGATGCTGCCAGCGGGCAGGACAGGTGGGCTGGTGGATTTCTTGTGTGATTTTCCAACTGGTGAGAAATGGGTGCATTAGAGAGAAGGAGAAAAGAGCTGGAAGGGGCAGAGGGAAGGAGCAGAGCTGGGGGCTCCAGCCTGAGGGTCCTGGTGTGGCAGCACTGCAGGAATGGCCCCAGTGAGCAGCTGCTGCCAGAAACGTGGCCCTGACAAGACACCAGATGTGAAAGCACATGAACAGCCCCGGCAGTGCTGGCATTTTCCTCCTTTCCCACAGCAAGAGCTCGAGCCCCGTGCAGAGCACTTGGGTCTCCTCCTGAGCCAGGGAACTGTCCCCTGCTCCTTATCAGGAACAGAGACTGGCAACGTGTCACCAAGGAACACAAAACCCCACTTTCTTCTGCAGAAATGCCTGATGGTGAGGTGTGGCTTCACTGTGGGATCCCTGGAAGGGCTCCCTGGAGCATCCCATGGCACTGCCCCTTGGCAGAAGGGCAGGATAAAGGCCAGGCAGGATAAAGGCCAGGCAGGGAGCTTGTTTGGGTGTTTGAATTCATGCAGTTCCTGCCCGCTTCCTCCTTCCCTCAGCTCAGCCACACTTTGAGAGCAGGACGGGAGGTGAGTGGCAGCCGAGGCCACCTCAGGCAGTCCCTGGCTTGGTCCCCAAGAAACCCTCAGTGCCACACAGGACAGGTTTGGGGTTGTTCCTCTTACCCTGCCGAGCCGAGGAGAGGCTTCCCCCAGAGAGGAGCAGTCACCAGCCTTGGCACTGCCTCGCAGCCGCGCCAGCCCCGCTCCAGTCCCGCTGTCACCCGTGCCAGGTGTCTGCTGGTCCCTGTGCTGCACGTCTGGCCGGGTCCTTTGGCCTCTCTTGCACTTGTAAGGGGACACTTATAGGCTGCCCCCTGGCAAAGGGCGGCAGAAGGTGTGGCGAGGGGTGCAGGGACACCGGCACGGACGCTCGGATGACAAGCGGTCCGACAAGTTCTTCCTCTGAGCTCCCGGCAGCAAAGCCGGGCTGGGGCAGCCTCCTGTCCCAGGGCTTTCACAACACCCCTTGTGCAGGTGTGGAGCTGCAGCTGAACCTGCCCTCGGCTCACCTGTGGCCTGAGGACTTGCCCAGAGAGTGACCGGCCGCGCTCCGGCCCCGGTGGCGCCGCGGGGCTGCCCAGGCGGGTGAACCAGGAGAGCCCCAGGGTGGAGGAGCTGCAGGATGGAGGTGCTGGAGTGCTCGGGGGCCAAGGCCTGCCCTGTGTCCTGCAGCACCGCTGGGCTCATCCATTTACCAAAGGTCGGGCAGTAAATAAGGAGTTCCCAGTGGCAGGAACCATCCCAGCACCTGCTTCCCACAGCTGGGAGTTGAATCCCAACGTCACAGCCTCCAGCACGAGTGCCAAAGTTGGTAGAGAGCCATGATCTGGTTGAGGGCAGCGGTCCCAGCTGGAGCTGGGGACTCTCAGCACCTCGGCAGAGCCTTTTCTGTGCCTTATAAACCCCCAGGATCCCTCTGGATTCCTGGTGAGCTCGTGCCTGGCAGGGATGCAGGGCACTGATGACCAGGCCACTGCTATCTTACCTCTTTAAGGGCCAATGTGTCTTGGCTGCTGCCGAGTTTTTACTGGCACGCTTAACCTCTGACTAGGAAAGGAAAAACAGGCCTTGGTATGTCAGCCTGGGGAAGCTGCTCAGCCCGCTCCCACACCTCCAGCTTCCCCCTGGCACCGCTGTTTCCTTCCATCCCGGGACACTTTGCACCTCAGGACCCATGGAGCCACAGAATCACAGAACCAGGGAATCTCCTGAGCTGGAAGAGACCCACATGGATCTCCTGAATCCTCCTCGGGTCACGGCACGGTTCAGCCGGAGCTCCAGGACACACAGGCACGGGTGGGACAGGGCTGTGCCTGTCCCTCTGTCCCCCCGCAGGGTGTGCGGAGCAGGGGACAGCCGGGGCTCAGCCCCGCGGGTGGGACAGGGCTGTGCCTGTCCCTCTGTCCCCCCGCAGGGTGTGCGGAGCAGGGGACAGCCGGGGCTCAGCCCCGCGGGTGGGACAGGGCTGTGCCTGTCCCTCTGTCCCTCTGTCCCCCCGAAGGTGTGCGGAGCAGGGGACAGTCCTGCGGCACCTGCAGTGCCCGGCGGCACAGGGAGGGACGTGCCCTGCTGGGGACATTCCCGGAGCTGCCGCAGGTGCCGGTCCCGCTCCTCCCGGGCCAGCGCCGAGCGCGGGGCAGGAAAACGCCGCGGATTCCCAGATCCCGACTCTGCCGCGGCCCAGTGGAAATTTTGCCCGTGTTGTGAATTCAGCTCACAGCCCGCTGTCCCCCGGTGCCTGGCACAGGCGGCGGCGCTTTCCTCGCCAGAGATTGTGAGGAAGGAACATCCGTGGCATGGGAATGAAGCTGCTGCAGCCGGCCCTGTATCAGCAGCGCCGGGGGGACGCAGCCCACGTGGCTCTCGGGTACCCCGGCGGCACCGCAGCGCTCCAAATGCCTCCTCAAGGCGTTTTTTAAGCATTCCCAGGTCCGTCCACCTCCTCCAGCCACCACGGCTCGCCGGGGCCCAGCGCAGCCCAGCAGAGCCCCGAACCCGACAGAGCTCCCGACTCGAGGTAGAAGCTGAAAGGGAACTTACTGCGCTCAGCTGGGTCTTATTCTGCTCCCCGCGCCGGGCACCAGCAGGGCTCTGCCAACTGACAGGCAGCTTAAATATTGCCAGAGAATCGGGGTTTGCCAGCGGAGCTGTTAACAGGGTCACAAGGAATGAGAAGGAATATTTATAGTCAAAGTTAAACTAATTGACCGAAGTTACTCTTTTGGTCTCCCGTGGCTCTGGTGAGAAGTGCATTATTTTCACTATCAGGGCTCCCGGGTCAAACTCCACGGAGTGCCATTCTCTTAAGCAATCTGTGCGGCTACACAAGGGACACAGAACAATAAAAAATCCGAGCTGATGTCCTCTGGAGCTGACAGCCCGTGGCACAGGGAGGAGCTGACAGCCGGTCCTGTCTCTGTGTTTATGCCTGAGCCTTCCAGAGCGCAGGATCCGTCCGTGGGCTGGGATTTGCACCACGCTGCTGAGGCTGCAGGTTAATCCCAGAACCGAGTCCCTCTCTGGGGACAGGCTGGAGGTTTGTCTTCAGCATCATCTGTCTGCAAACCCTGACAAACCATTAGGGCCAAAACACACAGCGAGTGATGCTGCAGAGGGACCTCCCAGCACAGTGAGTGACCGTGGCTCATAAATCCCTGGAATTGGGGTGCACAGATCCCTGGCAGCTCTGCTGAGGAGCTCCTTGCTGAGCAGGTCACCCACGAGCCTGGAGAGTGGATGGAGAACGGGCACTGTGCCCACACGAGCCCAATCCCTGTCCCAGCCATGGAGTTACCAACAGGAATTTTACTGTGGGTGACCAGCTCAGGGTGTGCTTTAACCTGCCAGAGGGCAGGATGGGATATTGGGAATTAATTATGCCCTGTGAGGGTGGGGAGGCCCTGGCACAGGGCGCCCAGAGAAGCTGTGGCTGCCCCTGGATCCCTGGAAGTGTCCAAGGCCAGGATGGACAGGGTTTGGAGCAGCCTGGGACAGTGGAAGGTGTCCCTGCCATGGTGGGGATGATCTTTAAGGTCCCTTTCAAACTTTTCTGTGACTCAATGATTCCATTAAAAAACCAGAATCTGTATTTTATCTCATTGTTTCCCAGTCACATCTCTGATGAACATCACTAAAGCTGTTTGAACCTTGCAATTGGAGATGCTTTAATTTCATCTGCTATGATTTGGAAACCCCAAATTATCCTAAAGGCAGATCCTCAAGGGCTGCAAAGGCAGCACCAGGTGTCTTGTGCTGCCTCCCAGTCTATGCCACCTTTTTCCCCCCGACTTCCAGCCCTTCCTGCCTGAAGCTGAGATCTTCCTTTGTCTCTTTGGCATCTTTCATGACACCTGGAGAATAATTACAGATCATGGCTCTTCAAGCCACTATCAAGGTACTTAGAGGAAGGGTTCTCCACTTTGCCTTGGAGGAGCCTGGTACAAATGTGTCCTGGCTGTGATCCACCCTGACTGTGCTCAAGCTGCTCATTTCCTCTCTGAGGTCTCTTTTCCTCTATTTCTTGCAGGAAAGAATGAGATCCCGAAATCATCCGAGATTGGGATGTACCCTGGGGTTTTCAGGGATGCCGTTTCTGGGTGTGTGTTAGAGGATGGAAGTGGCACCCGAGGAGCAGGAGCAGCCCTGGCTGCGTTCCTGCACTGCCCCCGTTTCTGATGAAGCAGGGAAGAGATCAGGCCTGGAAATGACCAATCCATAAAAGAAATATTACAGTTTCCATCTCCACAACTCATAACACCAGGAGAGAATCCAGGTACTTTCTCTTTAGACTTTTTACTTGTGGTGAGAAGAGCTCATTCTCTCCCCCACCCTCCTTCAGAGCCTGGTGAGGGCCGGCCAGGCTGTGTGGTCTGGCTGCCGGCCGGAGTGGCGTGGAGGGGAGAGGGGAGTCTGAAGGCATGGTGTGGCCGGCCAGAGATGGGGAACCTGGGCTGGACCGGGGCTCAGCACGGGAACCACGGGAATCAAACACAGGAATCAAACAGGGCTGGGGCTCAGCTCAGCACGGGAACCACGGGAATCAAACACAGGAATCAAACAGGGCTGGGGCTCAGCTCAGCACGGGAACCACGGGAATCAAACCGGGCTGGGGCTCAGGGCTCAGCACAGGAACCTCGGGAATCAAACACGGGAATCAAACAGGGCTGGGGCTCAGCTCAGCACGGGAACCACGGGAATCAAACCGGGACAGCTCAGGGCTCAGCACGGGAACCATGGGAATCAAACTGGGCTGGGGCTCAGCACGGGAACCACAGCAATGAAACCGGGCAAGCTCTCAGCTCAGCACGGTAACCACGGGAATCAAACCGGACCAGCCCGGGGCTCAGCTCAGCACGGTAACCACGGGAATCAAACCGGGACAGCTCAGGGCTCAGCACGGTAACCACGGGAATCAAACCAGGCCAGCCTGGGGCTCAGCTCGGTAACCTCGGGAATCAAACCGGTTCGGCTCCGTGGCAGAGCCCAGAGCGAGAGAGGGCCCGAGCTGAGCCCCTGCAGCTCAGACGCGATGTAGAGGAATGGCAGCATGGACGAGCTGCCCTCCCTCAGCTCGGCCGCTGAAATGCTGCTCGAACAGCGCGGGGAGAGACCTCAGGAGCATTGAAAGGCGAGAGAGAGAGATTAAGGCTCTCAATGTGCAGATAACACTTACAGACACCCATCCTCCCCTCCACAGAGAGCGAGAAGACTGAGGACACCTACAGAAATCCAACAGAGAGATCCTAGAGTCAGTGAAGGAAGCAGAGCTGATGCTTAGAGGGAGGAACATGCGGAGTGCTTAGTTTGAAGCTGAAATTTCTTTTGTGAAGCCATGGTTGGGTTTAAACTAATTCCTCATAATTTATTGAGGTAAGGGGGGATGTGACGTTCTAACTGCAGCCAGTGAACCAAGGCACCTGGGTAGAGATAAGTAGATACTGCAGCCTGATGAGAAGCTTGAGCAGAAGCAGAGAAATTGTCATTTAGTCCCTTGCCCCAGGGATGATGAAAGGACTTGTGTTGCCAGTAGTAGAAGGGGATTTTCATGCTGCTGCAGTAGAATGGCTCATCTTTAAAAATATACCCCATAAACCACGATAGCCCACCATAGCAGCTGTGGGAAGGCTACAAGCATGGGAAGGATTTCCACATCAAGCAGATCTCTTCCTCCACATCAGGCAGATCTCTTCCTCCCAGGTGACTGTTGGTTGTGAGGCTGGAGACACGAGAGAAACTGTATTTCTTTTGGAAAACTCTATGGCAAAGCAAAAGAAAACTTCTCTCCCTAAATGAACTGAGAAAAGACTGTTTTAGAGGTGTTAAACGGACTGAAGGTAGAAGTGTTGTCTTTTTGTGTTGTCAGTGGGAAAGAAATGAAGAGGTGGGGGGAGGAAAGGTGTTCTGAAGGTTTTGTTCTCGTTCTCAGGGTTTTTTTCCTTTTTTAGGTCTGTTAATAAACTTTCTTTATATTCTCTTAAGTCTGGGCCTACTTTGCCTACTCCTAATCCTTATCTACTTCAAAACCGCATAAATTCTGGTGAATGTGCTGGCATTTGGCCAAAAGCTCAAATTGACAAACCCAAACCACTACACCCCGACTGCTGCCAGGGTTGTTATTTCCTTTCCAAGGACAGGCTTTCCTGTGAGGACGATCCCGTGGCCAGGGCTGACGCAGGAATTCCGTGTGAGGCTCAAAGGAGAGCGCCCAGCCAGCGCTGGCTCTGGGCAGGAATTACCTCATGTCTGCAGAGACGTTACCAGAGCCCAGGAGAAGGGGAGCGTGCAGGGAATGGTGTGAGCGCTGTGGGGGACGTGCTGAACCGAGGCTCTGGGACATCATTCCCCGGGGCTTTATGGGCTCAGCCCGGGCACTGCAGCTGTGACAGCCACGCTGGGCAGCTCCCCGCGGCTGCTGGATGGGCCTGGGGGGCTGGGGGAGCTCCAGGAGAGGGGTCTGAGCACTTCAAATGGAATTTCAGGATGGGTCAGGTCGCCTAAGCCACCCTCCCTGCTCCCTGGAGCGCATCCTCGGGATCCTGCGCAGGTGGTGTCTCTGTCTCCAGGACAGGAGATGCACGTGCCCAGCAAGGGACACTGTGGGTGGCTCTGCACGGAGCTGCTCCAGCCTCGGGGGAGCTCCCAGGGCTCGAGCAGGCAGCTGTGAACCAGCTAAACCACAGCACCCGACAGGGAGCTGCTCCCTCCCCGTCTGCTCCGAGTGTCACGGGAGATAAATCGCCCCGGGACATGAACTCAACCTCAGCCAAGAATTCCTTCTCAGAGGGAAACAATTCACTGGCTCATACGCTCACTAAATGTTTTCTTCTGAAGGCTGCAGTTAAAAATCCATACTATTTTAAGAATTTGCTGCTCGTTTTGATCCCTGCAGCCTGGGTGCAGGAAGGTCCTCCAGGCAGTGATTCCATACCAGCCCCAGCCCAGCCAGGTGAGACCCTGCAGGTGTCGGGGCCAAAATTAACAAGTGCACGAGTGCCAGATGCAGAATTCCTCACACCATCACCAGCAGCAGTTGTGGACAGAAGACAGAGGTCTGTGAGGTCAGGAGGCAGAAGGCAGTAGCTTTATTTCAGGAATAGCACATAGGCATTGGGTAGAGACTGAACTGTGAATATACATCATCCCATTATCAAATCATATCACCAGAAGTTCTGGCTCTTTGAAAATATTCACATAAAAATACCAAAGGGATCGGAGTTCTAACTATTCCAGAAAGTTACAACATGTAGCAAAATCTATGTACAGCATCTTCTGTCAGGACAGTTTCAAAAGAACCTCCGGTGGTTTAAATACTGGATATGTTTTAAAAAAAGAAAAAAAAAAAAAATCAACGGAATGCAGTGTGCAACATCCAAAAGGGAAAGAGGAGCAGAGGGAGCGTGGTCCTGTCCTGGACCTCTGGGAACACAAGGCTACCCACTACCTGGCACTTAAAGCTGTATAAACGGAGAACACTTGTGAAAATATACTTCACTTTCTACAGCAGGGTTTAAAAAAATACCAAACCCGGAGATCTGAGGGTCATAAGGTCTGCCATAAATAATGCACCGGTTGGTGATTGTGTCCTTCAGCTGCAGGACGAGCCCTTGCTCTGGCATTGCTGGAGGGGTGACCTACACTGCGTTTGCTGCGGGCTCCACGGGCGGGATGTGGGAGTGGGCTGGGATGTGGGAGCAGGATGGGATGGAGGAGTGGGATGTGGGAGTGGGATGTGGGAGTGGGAGGTGGGAGCGGGCTGGGATGTGGGAGCGGGATGTGGGAGAGGGATGTGAGTGCGGGATTGGGAGCGGGATTGGGAGCGGGATGTGGGAACAGGCAGGGTTCGGAAGGTCACGGACGCGTTTTGCACGGAGGAAATGCTCACAAAGCCGCGCACTGCGGGGCTGCTGCGGGAGCTGCCGGACCCCCGCAGGCGCATGCACTGCCCGGGGAATGCTGTCCCTCCATCCCGGGGGCAGCGCGGGGGAATCCAGAGCTGAGACAGCCAGGCCTTGGGGAGAGAGGGATGGGTACACTGGGAGGTGGGTGTGCATGGTGTGAGGTGGGTGTGCATGGTGTGAGGTGGGTGTGCATGGTGTGAGGTGGGTGTGCAGGGTGTGAGGTGGGTGTGCAGGGTGGGAGATGGGTGTGCAGGGTGTGAGGTGGGTGTGCAGGGTGGGAGAGAGATGGGTGTGCAGGGTGTGAGGTGGGTGTGCATGGTGGGAGATGGGTGTGCAGGGTGTGAGATGGGTGTGTGCAGGGTGTGAGGTGGGTGTGCAGGGGTGGGAGATGGGTGTGCAAGTTGTGAGGTGGGTGTGCAGGGTGGGAGATGGGTGTGCAGGGTGTGAGGTGGGTGTGCAGGTGGGAGGTGGGTGTGCAGGGTGGGAGGTGGGTGGTACACACTGGGAGGTGGGTGTGTGCAGGGTGGGGTGGGTGTGCAGGGTGAGAGGTGGGTGTGCAGGGTGTGAGGTGGGTGTGCAGGGTGGGAGATGGGTGTGCAGGGTGTGAGGTGGGTGTGCATGGTGGGAGATGGGTGTGCAGGGTGGGAGATGGGTGTGCATGGTGTGAGGTGGGTGTGCATGGTGTGAGGTGGGTGTGCAGGGTGTGAGGTGGGTGTGCACATGGTGTGCACACTGGGAGGTGGGTGTGCACACTGGGAGGTGGCTGTGGACACTGCTGGAGTTCCCTGGGACATTCACCATGAAAACTGGTCCTACAGTGAAGGGACTCTCAGGATTCCAGCCTGGAGCAGGGCAGGGGATGCATTTCCCACTGTCTCTGCCGTGCCTAGGGGGTTCAGGGCACTCCTGCTCGTTTTTCGGCTTTCAGGGATTCTGTGCTTTCCAAGGAGGCATCAAAATGCTCAGGGCTTCTGTCTGCTGGCGAGTTCCAGGAACCTCGTGCTGATGGTGTTCCACTCTTGGGAAGGTTTCAAGATCCGCCAGCCCCTGGCACAGCTTTAAGCAGAGCTGGCGGCCAGGAAGGACCCGTGAGCCGGGGAGGATCAGACCGGATCCGTCCTTGGGACCACACGGATGTGCCAGGAGCCTTCTGCAAGGTCCTATTGCTTCCACTGCCACTGGCTGGCAACGCAAGGGGACTGAAGCTTCCGGGCCACCTCCAGCGATCTCTGCTCCACTCTTACAGCCCCACGTGCTCTGCCCCAGGGCAGAAAGGCTTGGAGAGGGCTCAGCAGCATCCTCAGGGTGCCAGAGGAGCAGGGGCTGGTGGCTGCCCTCCTGCTCATCCCCCCATGCTCCCTTCCCTGCCTGACCTGCTCTGGCTTCCCAGGGACTCTGTGGCCCCAAGGCTGGCTGGGCAGAGCCCCCCCACGCTCGGGCAGTGGCCAGGAGGGTGTGGGGAAGGTCTCCAGTGGCTGCAGTGCCAGTTACAGGTGTTTGGGGAACGTGGGACAGTGGGGTTTTATGGGGTTTTATCAGAGGGATGCGAAACCCTTGGCTCAGTGATCTGCAGGAAATGGAGGGTGCTAAGGAAGCTCTGTCAGGACCAGTGCAGGGTTCACCTTGGCGTCACCCTCACGCCATCCTCTGTCACCTGCGGTGCCTTCTCAGTGGCCACCTGCCCCGACCCCTCTGTCCGTGACTCTGCTGGGTGGTAGCAGGTGGCAGCAGCGTATTTACAACCAGACTGGACAGGAGCAAATTGCACTTTGTTGGCAATGGATTGTTGCACCTCAGGTGGCCGCTGGCCGTCACCAGGCGAGGGGAGAGGTCATCCTGGGGCTGCGCTGGCTCTCGCCCACCTGCACGTCACTGAGAGCCCGCTGTGGGACAGAAAGAGCAGAGCTGAGTGTGGGGCTGCTGTGGCAGGAGGAAAGTCAAGGGACTGGCCACTGGGTGCCCAGAGAAGCTGTGGCTGCCCCTGGATCCCTGGAAGTGCCCAAGGCCAGGATGGATGGGGCTTGGAGCAGCCTGGGACAGTGGAAGGTGTCCCTGCCCATGGCAGGGGTGGAACATGGGATGATCTTTAAGGTCCCTTCCATTTAAGGTCCCTTCCAACCCCAACCATTCCAGGATTCCATGAACAACCGCATCACTCTCCCCTGGAGCTTGTGCTTGAGGCCCCCCTCTGTGTCTCACCCTGGCCAGCTGATTTGTGTGTTAGAAAAATTGCACCTTATCAGCATTAGAACAATCGCCTCTTACTCAGGTACAGCTGCTCACAAAACCCCATCCCGCTCCCACCACCCACACACAAATAGAACACCTCACTGACGCTCCACAGGACATCCCTGCCTGGCTTTGAAGGGCTCAACTCACCTCAAACTTGCTCATGAATTCTGCAAAAATGCCAAAGAAGGCTTCAGAAGTTGTCATTTTTGAGTCTTCCCCAAAGAAGGACAACACCTTGCTGAACTCCTCCATGGCCTTGTGCTGCAGGTCGTCCAGGGAGCGCATGGCAGGCTGGGCGCTCTCCAGGAAGGACTGCGGGAATTGGCTTAAGGACAAAGCTGCTCCGTGGCTCCGGGATGGATCAGAATCCCTTATCAATCCCTTATCAAATGGCTGCATTCCAGCAGGGAGCTGCTGCACGGGCACGTGTGGAGGTGCTGGCACGTGTGGAGGTGCTGGCAGGCTCAGCTGTCCCCTGTCTCAAGGACAGCTGTCCCAGCACATTCCCTGGCGCGTGGCACTGGGGCTGTGCCACACTGGGGCTGTGTCACACTGGGGCTGTGTCACACTGGGGCTGTGCCACACTGGGGCTGTGTCACACTGGGGCTGTGCCACACTGGGGCTGTGTCACACTGGGGCACCACCAAACCTGAGAGCAGGGGGAGCTTCCCAGCAGTGCTGGGACAGTGCCAGGCACAGCCCTGGCTTTGCAAGCAGCCACAGAGGCACTGGCAGGGTTTTCCAGGGGGGCAGTCAGTGCCTGGGGGTTTCCCCTCTCACCGAAGGATACGGTCATGACGATGGCAAACCTGTCCTCGGCGGTGGCTGGCATGCTGTGACAGGCCTTCTGGATGTCACTCACCGTGCTGTGCAGGTCCTTCAGGTCGGCTGTCAGTGTCCTCTGGTTCACTGCAGGACAAGGGGGGGGTCAGCAGGGCAGGGACATGGAGGCGTGGGGCTGTTCCCAGGGCACAGCGAGGGCGAGCGTGGCCGTGGCTCAGGGGGTCAGTCTGTCTGTCCGCACTGCTCTGTGTCAATGTCCTGCTGGCCAGGCAGGGTGGACAACCAGACTGTCCTGCTGGGACCAGCAGGTCACCAGGAACTCTTGGTGCTCACACCTGGAGAAGCCAGGAGTGTCAAAAGGAGCCTGGAACGTGTGAGGACAAGGAGCACACAGGACTCAAGGACACACAGGTACCTGGGAGGGACAGGAGGGACACAGGACATCAGGACAAGGGGGGACACAGTGGCAGGAGTTTGGGCAGCTGGGAGCCTCCAGTGACAGAAGGGTTATTTAAGAGTTAGGCCAGATACAAATTCCAGCTGGGAAAGCTCCAGGTACAGACCTTCCTCAAGTGGAAATTTACAGCTCCAGGCCTGAATTTGCTCCTTTATTTATCCACTAATTCCCAAGGGAATTGCTCACAATCAGCAGGGGATGGTGTGCAAGGGGAATGCAGCTCGTGCTTTGCAGATATTCAATGAGTCATTTAAAATCACAGAATCATGGAATCATTTAAGTTGGAAAAGCCCCCTAAGGTCATGCAGTACAACTGTTACCCCAGCACTGTCCCCAAGTGCCACATCCACACTGCTTTTTAATCCCTCCAGGGATGGGGACGCCACCCTTGCCCTGGGCAGCTGTGCCAGGGCTGGACAGCCCTTTCCAAGAGGAAATTCTTCCAAATACCCAATGTGAGCCTCCCCTGGCCCAGCCTGAGGCCGTTCCCTCTCCTCCTGTCCCTGTTCCCTGGGAGCAGAGCCCGACCTGCCTGTTCAGGGAGTTTTGCAGAGCCACAAGGTCCCCCCTGAGCCTCCTTTGCTCCAGGCTGAGCCCCTTCCCCAGCTCCCTCAGCCTCTCCTGGGGCTCCAGCCCCTTCCCAGCTCTGTTCCCTTCTCTGGACACGCTCCAGCCCCTCCGTGTCCTTGTTGTGAGGGGTCCAGGAGTGGAGGTGCCCCAGCAGTGCCAGCACAGGGACGGGCACTGCCCTGGTCCTGTGTCACACCTGACCAGCCTTGTGTGACACCACCAGCACCAGTGGATGGAGAGCAACTCCAGTGTGTGTGACTGGTTTTTATTACAGAAAATGGAGCTGTAGGGTCCTTACTGAACGTGACACAGCTGTGACTGAACTGGGACCCACAGGTGACCGTGGCAGCACAATGCTGGCACCTGCAGCAGCACCTGCACACCTGGACGGAGGCTGGGGCACGCCACTGACACTTCCATTTCCTGTGCCTCCTCTGCACTTCCAAGATGCCTCTGAACTTGGGAATCAATTTTGCACGTCAGAAGGGAACAGCAGGGCAGGGGACACAGCCTTGTCTGGGCACTGCCAACTGCAGCAGCGTGAGGTGGGTGGCACCTCCCTGTCACTGAGCTCGTCCCTTCCTGACGCTCTCCTCTTGCTCAGGACCATTCCTCAGTGGTTCTGGCTCCCATCCTGCTCCTGCCAAGGCCGTGCAGCTCCTGGCTGAGCCCAGACTCCAACCAAACCCAGAGGCAGTGCAAGGACACGCGGGGCTTGCAGCTGCTCCTGCTCCTTTACCTTTGGCAGCGAGCGGCACTGTCGGAAGGTCCTTGGCAAAGCCCAGGAGCTCTGGGAAGTGTTGGCTGAGGGATTTGGCAAGAATGTGCAGGAAGGTGGATTTCCCATCGACAGTCTTGGTCGTGTTCAGCTGCAGCAGAGCAGAACGAGTGAGGAGCCCCCTGCAGAGGGCGTGGGGCTCCCACACGCTCGGGCTCGGCCACTCCTGGCTCAGCCCCGGGGTTAATGGTTAAACTGGACACTTAATGTTCACACACCACGTGTGCCCAGTTAGTGGTGTGGAGGTGCCCCCTCCTGCCAGGGCAGGGCTGTCCCCCTGTCCCCACCCCTCGGGAGTGCCACTGCAGCCCCCGTGGGGTGAGGACCTTCTCCCAGCCACATTTGGATCCAGCCTCAAGGTGGATTCCCAGCAGGATTCCCGGCTCACTGAAGCACCAGACCCACAGCAGAGTCTCTCTGAAATCCTCCCTGTGGATCAATCCAGCCCCCTCCACAGTCCCTCCCTGGCACCCTGGGGTCTCCCAGAACACCTTTGCTGGACACACAGAGCTCCCCATCTCGGTGTCTTCTGCACGGAACAAGCCTGGCTGTCCTTACCTCGGTGAGGAAGTTGATTTTAAACCCCGTTGTTTTGCTGGTCTTGGGCTGCCCGTTGTTCAGGTAGTTTCCCATGGCCAGCACGAACTGCAGAGAGGAAACCAGGGAATGAGGGGCTGGGCACCTCCTGCTCCTGTGTCCTCCCATCCCCAGCTCCTGGGACTCTGAATTCCTGTTCACCACCCATCAATGTGCAGACAAAGATTGCCCCCGAGGATTTAAGGGATTGCTGGGGGGGTCACTGGTCAGGAGCTGCTAAGGAGTTTTATGGCTCATCTGCAAATTCCTTTGAGCACACGGTGACCTCATTTATCCCACCTGCTTTTTTTTTTTTTTTTTTTTAAAGCAAAACCAAATGAATTAACAGCAGTTTGGGACAGCTCATCTCAAGAGGGTCATGGAGGAATTGCAGTGGAATTTGTTCTCTCTCTGCCAGGCACAACCCATGCCAAGACCCCAAAATCCCCTCTTCAGGGGGATGGGCAGTGTGAGGGTGCACAGGGGTGCAGCCCAAATGTGGGACTCAGCCACGGAGCTGGAGCTGCCCGTGGGTGCTCCTGTGCAACGCTCAGGGCCATCAGTGACTGATACAAGGAGGGACCACTCTGACCTCCAGGATCTTTGCCAGCTTCTTGCTGCTTTTCAGCTCTAGGGAGGCCTTGCAGATGCACTCGTAGCTGGCTTTGATCTCCTCAGTCTTCTCCTGCAGGGTGGTCTTGAAGTGCAAACTGCGCAGGCGGATCTTGTACTCGGGCACCGACAGCATCTGGGGAAGGGGAGGGCAGGATCACCATCCCCTCGATCTGCAGGGTTTGTTGCCCTGTGCATGGCAGCAGGAGGTGCAGGTGGCACAAGGATCTGGGCTGGTTTGGTGCCACGGGGTGGGCACTGCCACACCAGCATCCACGGGTGACTTTGTCAATAGAAAACAAATCAGAGTTGGGCAAAGTCACCGTCACCAAGGGGCAAACACGGTGGTGGCTCTGCAGCTCTGAACCAGCCACTGGGCATCACCCCCACTGTCCCAGTGCCACCAGCTCCTGCCACCCGCAGGTGTGAGTGTCCTGCTGGCAGGGACAGGGCACACGCAGCCCCAGAGCAGGGCCCTGCTCCCTGCCCGGTACCTGCAGCACGAACTGGTCGGGCTCGCTGAGCTTGCCGGGGTTCTCCTTGTAGCTCTGGAAGCGCTGCACCTCCTCCCCGTCCGGGGCGTAGAGCAGCAGCTGCTTGATGTGCGACGGCTCCAGGCGATCCGTCTCCATCGTCATCAGGATCTGCCGCAGCTCGATGTGCGACAGCTTCAGGTGGGCGATCAGGATGGCTGGGGGGAGGGAGGCACGGCACTGTCACCCGGGGGAAGGAGGGGACCCCGGGGGCGCGGCACACACTGCCCGGCAGGACCGGGGCAGGATGGGGACATCAACCTCCCCACGGAGTGAGAATTCTGCCCGTGCCCAGGCAGGCACAAACCCTGCGAGGAGAAGGGCTTTGCACGCCCTGGGACCCTGCAGAGGCTGCGTGGGGACCCCACGGGTGGCTCTGGTCCCGCAGCTCCCAGGGCACATCGTGCACCTCACCCCCACGCCAGAGGGATCCCCGGCAGGGTCCCACCCTCCTGCCCACCAGAATCACCTCCTGGAGAAGCAGCACTGCCCCTCCACTGCCCCACTTCACCCACGGGGCCCTGCGGGCTCTGCCCTCCCCAGGACAACGAGGCACTCCCATCTCCATCCTTCCCCAGAAAATTCCCTCCTCCCCCCTCCTGGGGCTGAACCCATTCTGGGGCAGCTCTGGGCTGCAGGGAAGGTCCATCCCAGCTGAGCTGTGCTCATGGGATCGTGCCCATGGGATTGAGCTCATGTTCCTTCCCTTTACCTTTCCAGTTCTCTACATCCCACCTGTGGGCCCCTTTTTGGGGGTACCTTCACCTGGACTACACTTACATGTGTTGTAGGCCTTTTTGTGGGACAAAATTTCAACCACGTCTTTCTTTTTAAAGTTTTCAGGCATGAGAGTTGGCTCTGGAAGAGAAACTGAAAGATTTAATCGTGGGTAAGGACAGGCTCAGGCGGCTCCAGCGGGAAGAAAACTGTCCTGCAAACAGTGAAACCATGAATGAAAGGGAGGAGAAGGGATGCTTTGCACACAGCAATGGCTCCAGGAATCCTTGAATTCTGCGATTCAAAGATCTCCCCAATGGAGGACTCGGTTGGAGCTGAAAAAGGTAAAACGAGAGGTGAAACACACAGAAAATCCCAGCCTGCTCAGCAACATCCTAAAAACGGTGTCCCCTGAGATGAGCCCCATTTCTGCCAGCTGGGCATCGTGGCCCTGCCAGGAGAGCTCAGACATCCCACTTCATTTACTGGAATGCCTCCCACCAGGATCACCACCACCCCACATCCCCAGCCTGGACCCTGCTCTGGGTCTGTGGCACCCACGAAGTCTGGTGGGTGGGAGATCCCAGTGGGTCTGTGGGAGACCCCAGAGGGTCTGTGAGAGATCCCAGAGGGTCTGTGAGAGATCCCAGTGGGTCTGTGGGAGATCCCAGTGGGTCTGTGGGAGATCCCAGTGGGTCTGTGGGACACCCCAGAGGGTCTGTGGGACACCCCAGAGGGTCTGTGGGAGATCCCAGTGGGTCTGTGGGACACCCCAGAGGGTCTGTGGGACACCCCAGAGGGTCTGTGGGAGATCCCAGTGGGTCTGTGGGAGATCCCAGTGGGTCTGTGGGACATCCCAGTTGAAGAGCAATGGGGGCTGCACAGGCACAGAGCTCCAGACCCCATCCCAGCTCTTGGGGGACATCCACTGATTATTTATATAAAAAGCCAAGTGCTGCTGGTGATGATTCCTTTGGACACAGGAATGCTTTCATGGCTTTTTCAGCATTCCCAGAGCTCTCAAGCACTGGAGCTGCAGTTGCTGAAAGCCTCCAGCCGGGTTTCAGTGCCCAATGAAATGTGGAGAGGAAACAGATCGTGGCAGCAGAGATAATTTAAGGGAGATCATGAAACCATCTCCACCTTCATGATCTGCTGTGCCACCGGCCACAAAATCCAGAGGATGAACAAATTCATGCCACGGGTGATGTCACAGACAGGCAGTGCCTTGCTGCCCACCCAGCCCCAGTTCCTCCCAGTTCCCCCCAGCTGGCACCGGTCTCTGCTGGTACCAGGACCTATCTTAGGGCTCAGGACTTACTCGTGGGCTTCTGAGTCCCGAAGTGCAGCTCCAGGTCGAGGTATTTGACCATATCACTCAGCTTGTCGTAATCCGAGTCTTCCCCGAGCTGTAGGGAAGGCGGAGTCAGGAGCTGCTGGCTCGGGGACAGCCCGGCAGTGCCCACCTGGCACAGTCCCTGTCCCCGCACTGAGCTCCGTGTCCCCAGGAGGAGCCAGGACAGGCTGGTGGCACCGCCCTGTGACTGGAGGCTCGGCCACTGCCCTGCAGATTCACTCAGCTCCTGACACGGCTGAAATCCTACAGAGCATCTCTGTCTTCACTTGCTCCTTGGACATGACCCCTTTACTGAAGGATAAAATGGGAGTTCCAGGAGCTTCAGGAATTTTTCTGCACACAGAAAAATCACTGTGAAGGGGTGTCTTCCTTCCCGGAGTGCTGGGGAGAGGGATCTGCAGGATTTCAAGTGCCTGTGGGACTGGAAGCTGATCGCACAGCTGCCCTCCGGCTGCTCAGGGCACAGGGAACACGGCAGGTCCTGAACATCGGGAGTCAGACCCCAGGAAGGGATTGGATTCTCCTCCAGAGCTCTGCACCACTTCATGTCCATGTTCCCAAAGGATCGTCACGTCTCGCTCACCCCTGACCTCTGCTGTCCCCTCCGTGTCCCGCCCTGCCCGGGCTCTCCCGTCACTCTGCTCCAACCATCCCCATCCTTTCCCACTGATAAACCCCTCCAGCTGCAGAACACATCTGGAGGCAGCTCCTGGCTGTGGCAACCCCTCAGGGCAGGGAGGTGCTCCCCAGGACGCTGTAGCCAAATCCAGCATCTCAGAGGCTTTCCAGGGGCTCTCCCCCCCCCGGCAGTTCGGTGCAAACAACTGGAAGGGTGAAACGAAGCCCTGCAGAGCCTCGGCACAGCCCACCCCTCCCCGGGACGCGGCTGGGACCCCCATCCCTCACCCCGCTCCCCACTCCCGGGCCTTACCTGCCCCCAGATGGTCCCCTCCGAGTTCTCCACCTGCTCCCAGCGCAGCCTCTTGACGCTCATGTGGTTGGACTCGCTCCTGCGGTGCAGCAGCCCCCGGTGCAGGGGCGGAGCGCAGGGCACGGGCGGCGGCGGCGGCGGCGGCGGCGGCGGCGGGATGGGGTGCAGGTGGCTGACCAGGGACTTGGGGGCGGGGGCCGAGCTGGCCTTGGTGGCCTCTGCCTTGGTGGGGCCGGCCTGGGGGTCGTGGAACTGCAGCGGGGGCGGCGGGGGCGGGGGGCTGAGCGGAGGAGGGGGGATGTGGTCCGAGAGCGTGGAGTAGGTCAGGGAGCTGCCCTCGTCGCTGCTGCTGATGTACTCGCTGCTGCTCACATCGTTGGTCACGTAGCTGCCCTGGTCATCCTGGAAGCTCATCTGGGTGGGCACAGAGCACAGGATGAAGGCGGCACCTCGTCCTCCAGCCACCACCCTCCATCCGCACCACCCCTGGCATGTCCTGCCCCTCCCTGCCACCTGCAGAAGCCCAGGACGTGTCCCCTGAGGGCGGCTCCACACCCAGGGCACCAAAGACGATGCTCTGAGCGCCCCACGCCACGCTCACCTCCTCGTAATCATTCTCGGGGGTGAGGAAATCATCCACGATGGTGACGCGGTGTCCCAGCTGCTCGCTGAGAGCATCCAGGAACCGGTCGGTGTCGCGACTGCGCGGGGGCCGGGAGAAGGTGAAGAGCTTCTTCCGTCGCGACAGCGGCGAGTACTCGCGGTGCTTGGGCGACGGGGCCGGGCTGCTGTCCAGGCTGACGTAGGGGTTGGACTCGGTGCTGCACGGGGAGGCCACGCTGCTGTGCAGGCGGTAGTAGCACTGCTGGGGCGCCAGCGGCTCGCCCGGCCACGCCAGCCCCGGGCCCGGCTTGCGGCCACCTGCGGGACAGAGCCGAGGGGGCTGCGTGGGGGTCCTGCGTGGGCGTCCTGCAGCCCCTAGCCCCAGGAGAGGAGAGCAGAGGGAGGAGAGAGCTCCCCAGGCGGTGGCCGCCGCACAGCAGCGCGCTGTGATCCCATGGGATTCACCATCCCACACTCCAGCAGCCAAAGCTCTGCAGAGCCAGCACTGCGCTCACACCGTCACTGCTTCCCTGTGGAATGGTACCCAGAGGACCTTGTCTTCTCCTCCACCGGCCTGGCCAGCACCACCCTCGGTCACTGAGGTCCCCCAGGAGGTACCTGCAGCGTGTGGCAGCTCCGGGACCGGGGGCGATGTCCTGTGCAGGGCAGCATTGCCCATCTTGCCAGCAAAGCCCCCGATCAGGCGATTCTCCAGCTCTGCGTACACAGCCGACATCTGGGGAAGGACGGAGAGCTGCTGCCAGGCTGACTGAGACAGGGCTGGTGCACCCCCAGAGACCTGCCATGGCCCGGGGACAGGACAGTCCCCACAGAGCAGGCTGCCCAGAGCAGCTGTGGCTGCCCCTGGATCCCTGGCAGTGCCCAGGGCCAGGCTGGACGGGCTTGGAGCAGCCTGGGATGGTGGAAGGTGTCCCTGCCATGGCAGGGGTGGGGCTGGATGGGCTTTAAGGCCCTTCCAACCCACCCCATTCCCGGATTCTCTGTCCCACCAGTCCCCATCTCTTAAAGGGGGGCTTCACCCCAGCCCGGGCTACCCTGCCTTGTCTGAGCCTCTCACTGATGAGGCTGCAGGAAGACACTGGCAAACATCATTAAAGGTGGCTAATTGCCCAGGGGGTGACCTCAGAGAGGCAGGGACACAGTCAGTCATCCACAGGTGTTCACCCACACACACATCCTGCCCCATTCCCCTTCTCCTGCTGCTCTGTGTTCCCAGTGAAGGAATCAAACTGCCGACCCTTCCTGTGGGCACACCACCCCCCACCCGTGGCCAAAGCCCTGCCAGAGGTGTCCCCTGCCCAGTCACACCATTTTGGGGTTGGGTGTCTCCGGGAGGGACGTGCCATCACCAGCCTGTCTCTCTCCAGGGATCAGGCGAACGGGGACCTCCACGGTGTCACTGCCTGCGGGAGGAAGGGACAAAGCAGTCACTGCTGTGCCCGTGCCCCCAGCTCCCACAGCCCTGACCCACCATACTCCCCCTGTCCCTTGCTGGGACCCTGAGTGACCTCCCTGCCCTGCTCCTGGCTCTGGAGGTCCCGAGGGAGCAGTGCAGGGTGGGTTTAAGGTCAGCTCGACAGTTCCAGGCTGCTCCGCTCTTCCCTCAGGGCAGCTGAGGACAGGGCTGCTCCCCACATCTGGCCAACATCTGCCCAGACACAGCTCCACTCCAGCACACACAGCTGTCTGTCGGCAGCTCTCCGTGCTCTAATCCCCAGCAGAAAAGCTCCTCGGAGCCAGGTTGGAGGATCTTCCCCAGGGAAATGTCTCAGACCCCCCTGACAGCTGAGGAACACCACACGCCCGGGAGGTCCTTAGGGAGGTCAGGGGGAGGTCGTGGTCAGGAGCACAGGTCAGAAACCCCTCACTGTCAGCCAGGAGTGATGGGGACAGGCAGGGCTGTGTCCCCTGGAGGGGGGAGGGCTGGTGCCACTCATGGGGTTCATCAGGAGTCTCAAAGTGGCCCTGAACCGTGATCTCCCCCCTCACATGGATTTCACAAATGTGGTTTTCCCTGTGAATTTGATGGAATCTGAGAATGTTCAGAGGGAAGCCATAAATTTTGCCCCCCAGAAGGGAGGGCCCTGACCAGCAGGACCAGTTCACATCTGAGTAATGGAAGGGATTGGAAACAACATTCAGCCTCAGATCAAGTGGCCTCTTATTGAAATGGTTCTTTCATTGTGGAATTGCTGTCCCTGGAGGTGTCCAAGGGGAAACTGGATGTGGCACTCAGTGCTCTGGGCTGGGTGACAAGGTGGGGACCAGTCACAAGTTGGACTCAATGAACTTGGAGACCTTTTCCAACCTAAATGATTCTGTGATTCTGTTTCTGCAAACATGGATTTCCAGCCAATGCCTTCAATGCTGGCTCTACTCTGACCTCCACCTTTGCCTCCCTGTTTTTCCATCATTCATTATTAGGAATTTGGCTTGGGGCAGAGCAGGACACTGCAGGCACAACCCCCAGGTCCATCCCCCTCGCCCCCAGCCCCCCATCACCCACCTGCTGCCCCCTCCTCAGGCCGGGGGGTCCGGAGGCTGCCCCGGCACAGGGAGGCTCCTCGGACGGAGCTGCGGTACCGATCCTCAGCCTCTGCCTCTGCTGCAGCAGGAAACACCTCCGTGAGGCACAGCCCGACCCCACGGCTCCCCACCCCTCCTCACCCCGGCACAGGCACCCCCAGGGCCCCCCAGGGCCCCCCAGAGCCCCCCAGGCCCATGGGACTCACAGCAGCTGCCACTCGCAGGCAGCCGCTCGCTCCATCCCCAGGGAGCTGAGCAGGTTCCAGGTGCCAGCACAGGGCAGGGATGGGTGCACACAGATGGGAATGGGACATCCAGGCCACTTTTCCAGCAGGATTGGCATCCACCAGCTCATGGCCCACATGAAACTCCAGCCCTGAGCTGGGCTGGTCCCAGTAAACCCTTCCTGCCCTCGAGGAAAAGGAGGAAGTGGGGCCAGCCCTGGAATGCTGCCTGGAAGGAGCACACGGTCCATGCATCATCCATGAGCAGCTCAGTGTGGCAGCTCAGACAGGCTCGGGCTCTCAGCAGGATGGAGGCACCAGAGCATCCATCTCTGAGGTCCTGACAGGCCAGCACTGGGACATGGGAGATCAGTGGAGTTTGGAAGCCTAGGGGAAGGACCAGCCCAAATCCAGAGATCTCTGGCCATGGAGCTTCCAGGCACAGACACACAGGACAGACCAGAACAGCCAAAACTGCTCCTGCTCAGAGACTGCCCCGCTCACCTGAGACACTGAGAGCAGCCAGGGGCCAGCCTGGAGCTGGGAACAACAGCCTGGGACGGGGAGATTTGCTCCCGTGCTTCCCTGGCTGAGGATTGCTGCTCTGCATTCCTGGAATGCAGCTGGGAAGTCTCAGGTTTTGCACTAATTACAGGGAATAAATTGCTGGGAATCCACAGCCCATGGCTGAGCCCTGATTCTGCACACACAAAGCACAGGTGGCTGAGTGCAAACCCAGTGAGCAGATCCTGCGTGCATGGAGCTCAGGATCCCATGCACAACTGGGAGGATTTGCACCAGAACTTGGAGCTGTTTCTGTTTTCTGCTAAAATCACTGTGCTCCTCTGAGAGCTTCTCTTCAAGCAACACTTCTTTCACCTTTGCTGAGCCTAAAATTAACACATCAATGTGAACAGCTGAGAATAGGAAAACTGAAAGCAATTAAGAGCCCAAACGCACAGATTAGGACATTTCACTCCAAATTTGCTCTCCCCAGGGCACTGCTGGCTTTGTGCTGCCACAGAACCAGGTGAGGGTGACAGCGAGGGGACAGGAGGAGCAGGAACACGGGGAATCACCAACTCCTTTGTGTCTTTTTGGGAGAGCAGCACCACACTCGCACCTCTTCCAACCATGGATGTTTTTGTGCCATCCCAAGGGACACTGTGTCACCCTTATTTTACCTCTCTGACCTGAATGCTGCCCTTTATCCATCTGTTCCCTTTCTGGACTTCCTCACCTCTAAAAACCTGAGCTCCTTCCAAAAGTCACCCTCTCAGGTACCATCTCTCCTCTCAATGCAGAGTTTCATTCCAAAACTGCACCAGCACAAGGGACTGAGCTCCCCGCCCCCATCAGGACACGAGGTGTCCATCCTGGAGCTCGGGGACTTTCCTCTCACCTGCCAAGGCCTTGTACCCCAGAAACCTGTCAATCTTTTGCTGGCAGTGCTCCTGCTCCTCGTAGGTCAGCAGCTGGTAGATAAACTGCCAGAGAACTTGCTTGGCCGGTGTGTCCAGCACCGGGTACACGTCCACAATGAGAGTGTCAATGTTCCTGCAAAACAGGGGGAGAGGGCTGGGCAGTGAGAGCAGCCCGAGGGCACAGCCCCTCCTCGCCCCTTCCCAGGGCTCTGCTGCCTCCCAGCCTTGGCTTTGGCGTGAAATGATTGCTTCTCTGCAGAGGTGCAGGGATTCAAAACCACGTGGATGTGGCACTTGGGGACGTGGTGGCCTCAGCAGTGCTGGGGGAATGGTTGGACTCGATGGTCTCAGAGGGCTTTTCCAACCTAAAGGATTCCATGGTTTTATGAGTAAGAGGGGTGGGGGAGCACCAGAAAGCAGAGAGAAGGCCTGGAAAGAGCTGGGTTTTAGGCAGCTGCAGGTAAACAGGCTGAGGGAGAAATGCACCGGGGAGGGTGGCTGGGCTGGCAGCTCCTGGGGCCAAAGGCTCCACTCGATTTTGGTGTGTGGAGGTGGGAAAAGGGCAGCTGGGAACAGCAGGGCTGAGCACCCCATCCCATGGGGACAGAACAGGCTGCAACAGGGTGAGATTCTGCCCTGGCACAGGGTGCCCAGAGAAGCTGTGGCTGCCCCTGGATCCCTGGCAGTGCCCAAGGCCAGGCTGGACAGGGCTTGGAGCAGCCTGGGACAGTGGGAGGTGTCCCTGCCCAAGGCAGGGGGTGGGACAAGATGTTCTTTAAGGTCCCTTCTAACCCAAATCATTCCATGATTCTGTGACAGCCTCTGATAAAACACTGCTGGAAGACCAAGCAAGGGCAGGAAAGGAGGTCACTGATGGAATGTGGGGTGTGCCAGGGGATCTCTTTGGATCCCTGCTCAGGACAGGGGGGAGCTGCTCCATGGCAGGATGGGGGCTCTGCCTGCCACAGCCATTCCCATGCAGCCACCAAGGAATGCTGCAGCCAAGACTCTGGGAAGAGAGAGGGGACAAGGATGGAACATGGAGAGATTTACTGGAAGAGGTGGAACAGGATCTGCAGCTGTCAGGGACAGCCAGGCAACAAGAGAGCCTGCACTGGGGGAAAAGGGATACGAGGGGACCAAATTAACCTAAAGGAACCAAAAACTAAAACTGGGGCAGGACACCTGGACTGAGGTGTCATACACAGGGAACACCCAGCTGGGGAACCTGGAGAGGACAGGGACAGCAGAGCTCCGTGTGACAGCAGAGCTCATGTGACAGCAGAGCTCCGTGTGACAGCAGAGCTCCGTGTGACAGCAGAGCTCCGTGTGACAGCAGAGCTCCGTGTGGCAGCAGAGCTCCGTGTGGCAGCAGAGCTCCGTGTGACAGCAGAGCTCCGTGTGGCAGCAGAGCTCCGTGTGGCAGCAGAGCTCCGTGAGGCAGCCTCCCAGCCCAGGTCTGCCTCTGCCTGGCACCGGCCCGGGCACGGGCACTGCTTCAGGCCGGGCCCCAGGGGGAGGAGAGGAGCTGGCCCCGCGTTACCGATGTTGGAAGAAGCCCTCCAGCGCCTTGCAGACGGTGAAACGCTCGGGCGGGGTCAGCAGGTGCTCCAGCTGCTGTGTGAACGTCCTTCCTTGGATCTTGATGCTAGAGGGGAGAATCTCTGCAACCCACTGCAGGGAGGTGAGGGCCGAGGAGCTGCTCGGGGACTCAGCAGAGTCAGAGTCTGCAAGAAAAATATTCCATCTTTCCTGGGTTTCTTTCGAGGGCAGTGGAGCAGTCTGAGTGCCACTGGCTGCGTGCTTTGAAGTAGGTCAGGTTGGAGGGGTTTGGAACATCCTGGTCTAGTGGAAGGTGTCCCTGCCCAAGGCAGGGGGTGAAATGAGATCATCTGTGAGGTCCCTGGCAATCCAAACCATTGCAGGCTGCTGAGGCTCTGTGGAGCTGCCGGGGTTGGTTTGAGTGCACCTGCAGGGGAGTTGGCATCCCAGGGCTTCCAACGTGGGGCTGAGGGGAGTCCAGTGCTGCTCCAGAGGGAAGAGCCAGGCCCTAATTCCCGGATCTGTGCATTGTGGAGCAGCACCCCAACAACACAGGGACTCCCCCAAGCTCCAGAGAGCTCGGGAAGCGCGGAGGGATCTCGCTGTGCCCGGGGGTCCTGCCCTCCGCTGAAGGGGTGCTGGCACCCCCCCGGCCCTGACACACTCAGCTCCCTCAGCAGCACCACCAGGGATCGATTCCAGGTGCAGGATAACAGCACAACACAGCCCCGCGCAGCCCCGCACAGCCCCGCACAGCCCCCGAGCCGCGGGGTTCGCGCAGCCGCCACGGACGCGAGGGCTCGGATTACTGCGGACAAGGACACGGCACACGCTGCACAGGAAGGACATGGCCACGGGACACCAAGGACACTCACACAGCAGCATGAGCCCTCCTGGAGAGCGGCCAAGCCTGAGATCCGGCCTGATCCCACAAAGCGAGGGGCCACGGGGAGAGGAGCATCCCCCGGGCAGCGCCTTAAACCTGCTCAGCCTATGGGAGCACCGGCAATTCCCTCCTACACAGGGAATTCGGGAGCTGGCCTGGGGTTTCTGCTCTCCAGGCCCTCCTCCCTGCTCTCTTACCGTTGGAGAAGTTGACGATGCCCTCTTCCACCACCAAGGTGGGCATGGCCCCGCTGCCCTGCAGCATCGACACCACCTTGTCATGGGAGCAGTTCCTGCGGGCAAGGAGAGCCCGCTCAGAGCTGCTGCAGCTCCGGGAGGGCAGGGAGGACACACAGCTGCCTTCCTGCATCTTGGAAAAGCCTCCCGGTGCTGCTCAGAGCCCCACTGTGGGGGTTTTGGCCCCCACTGTGATTCCCTGGGTTCTCTCCATCTTTGCTTGCTTTTCCCTGGTTCTCCTCTCTCCCGAGGGAGAGCCCCAATCCTGCCCCACGAGCGGGCTCCCTGCTCTGCCTGCACCCAGGAATAATCACGGGAATGCCCGTGGGCACCCTGAGGAGTGCCACGGCTCGGGAAGGCAGAGCTAAACTACACCCAGACCCAGAAAATGAATTTTCCTTTAAATGACACAGCGCTCCGGGTCTGTCCTCGCCTGTCCTAATTCTGCACGAAAAGAAAATGGAAGGTGAATGTAAAGTGTAATTTTGTAGGTGAAAAAAAATCCTGGGATGCCCTTGGAGAAGGGTATGGGCCAGGTTGGGACAATGCCTGCCAAAAACACGGCTCAGAGGACAATCCTCGACCCGGTCTCTATTTTCTGGCAGTGCTGCATCAGCCAACAGTTCGCTGGATCAGCTGAAACGTGAGAACCTGAGCCCTGACAGAAGCAGCATCAGTTTAACCTTTAAATATTCATCACTCTCTCTTGTCCTGTAGCCTCCTCTAACCCTTTGCTCTTGGTTTTTATGCAGGAGGACCAACCCAAGGACACAGGGGCTGGCGAGGGGCACAAGTCCCTCTGGTCTCATTGTTTTGGTGCACAAACAATGCACAGAACGAACGTCTGGGTGCAAATGGGATTCCCACGTGGCTTTAAGCTCATGATCCCGTTCTGGGAGTGATTCATGGGCTGGATGGGGCTCTGCTGCTTTCCAAAGCAAAACCTCACGTGTTTAACATGTACAGATTAACTCAGAGGGGCTGAAATTGGAGTCTGGGGGCGGCTGCAGTCAGAACCCAGGTTATGAAAACTGTCCTGCACAGGGAACACAGAGGAGGAGCAGGGATGGAGGAAATGCTCCTCTTAGAGCCAGATTTGTCCAGGAGCGCTAAAGGAGCTGTCCCCAGCTGTCCCCACAGGGCAAACCCCTCGTGCACGGCAGCACACGGGGATCAAGGCCAGCAGCTCCCCTTTCCCCTGCCCAGGAGTGACCACCTGGGGCTCAGCCCCTGTCCCCAGCCCTGGGCACTCGTGCCCTGCACAGCTCCTACCTCATGTCCAGGCCATTGAGGAACAGGATTCTGTCTCCAGCTTTGAGCGCAGCCTTCTCCGCAGGGCTCCCTGAGGGCACAGGGACAAAGGGGCTTCAGCTCCTCTGCCTGGGATGGGGGCCCAGGGACACCCCCAGGCAGGGCACCCCCTGCACCTGGGCTAGCTGGATGGGCTGGGCCTGGTCACCCAGCTGGGCCCAGCACCCAGGACACCAGACACCACTGGTGTCATTTCGGGATCGTCACTGAGCACATTTCCCACTCTTCAAAACAAGGAGTGGATAAAGCCAGTCTAAATCGTACCAAAGGTCCTCATTATTCCATGGGGAAAACTCCATCACCGAGCCTTGGAAAAGTCCCTTTTGCTCTTTTCTAGCAAACAGCACTTAACATTTCAAGTTCAGAGCAGAGATCAGTGAGTGATGCCCTGAGTCTCGTGTTCTTACCTGGCAGGACAGACTCGATCCACACCGGGGCATGGCCACGGAGCGTGAAGCCAAAGCTCCTGTTGCCTTTATAAACTCGCACGGTTCTGTGGGTGAAAAAGGCAAACAGGACTTCAGAGATGACCCAAGATCCAAGATCCAGCCCTTGTTTCCCTCCCCAGCCCCTCCACAACCCTGTCAGCCCAAGTTCTCCTGGGTGCTCAAGTCCCCAGTGCTCCCAGTGTCCCCACAAGGTCCCCTTTGATACCAAAGTGTCTTTCAAATGTGGTTTTAAAGTGGAATATGGGATAAATACATCAATTTAAAGAAAAAATATATATAAAAGCTAAAAAATCATCTGGTTCCAACCCCCCATGGCAGGGAGCTGGGATTGGATGATCTTCAAGGGCTCTTCCAACCCAAACCAGTCTGTGATTCTTTATTCCACAGAATTAGAGGGACAATGTGGTTCAGGGAGCAAAGGTCTCGCAGGCTGATGAGATAGAGGAATTAAATTCCTCCAGGAAATTTTGGAAGGAGCATTAGGAAATCCCCCTGCTGGGAGGCTGATTGGAGCTGGGAGTTATTCCTGCAGGGAGCTGGGGGAAGGCAGCATTCCTGAGATGATTTCAGCAAGACAGTGAGACCAGCGCGACCCTGGGCTGGCAGGGAGGGACACTGTGCTGGGAGTGGATTTTGGACAGGTCACATGGAAGGTTATCCTGGCAGGAAGGAGGGCTGGAGCTGGACAGCCTGGATCCCCCAGCTCCTGCTCTGCTGCTGGCTGGGTCAGAGCAGGACCCGCAGCCAGGGCAGAGCTCCACGCCCTCGGGGCTGCTGCGGTGCGGCCATCTGGGCACGGGAAATGGGTTAATCCCTGGGCTCCAGGGATTGTCCAGCCTCCCTCCCACACCCAAGACACCTGCCGGGGCAGGGCAGGGCAGGGCTGGACACGGACTGGGGGAACCAGGGGATCTTAGGGTCGGAAAAGACCTTTGGGATTATAAAATCCAACAGCACCCCCTGTTCACCACTGACCCGTGTCCTCAAGTGCCACATTCATAATTTTCTCAGCCCTTCCAGGGATGGGGATTCCACCCCCGCCCGGGCAGCCTGTGACAATGCTTGACAACCCTGCCTGTGAAGGAATTTCCCCTGATATCCAAACTAAACCTCTCCTGCTGCAGCTTGAGGCCATTTCCTCTCATCCTGTCACTTGTTACCTGGGAAAAGAGACCAACCCCCAGCTGGATCCAACCTCCTTTCAGCCTGTCCTGTGCCCGGGTACCCTGAATCCTGCTGGCACAGCTGGGTACCCCGAATCCTCCTGGCACAACCTGCATCCCACCCAGCAAGGAGCAGACATCCCCTCTCAGCCTGCAAGTGCCACCTCAGCTCCTCACATGGCTCATCCCAGCCAGCCCTGCAGCGCTGAGGGGACACAGAGGGTGCCCCGGCGCTGGGACAAGAGGCACAAACCTGCCCAGCCTCCCAGAGGGAGAGGTCTTTGTCCATCCTGTTCCCCGGAGAGTTTCACAGCGAGTGCCCCTCCCTTTCCCTGGCACCCCTCCCTCATCCCTCCATCCACACAAACGCAGAGGCTGCTGCGAGCCCCGGCCCCAGGAGAGGTGATACCTGCGGGCAGCCCCCGAGGCCACATTGCTGGTGATGAGCGAGGTGGTTTTGCGGAGGCTCTTGCTGAGCTCCTCGTGGCTGCGGGGCACGGAGCTGGCGCGGGTGGACACGAGCAGCCGCTCCTGGTGGTCCTCGCTGCGGCTGCGGCGCAGGCGGTTGCTGTGCTCGCTCTTGGAGCGGCACAGTTTGCTGATCAGGCTCTGCGACACCACCTCGTCAAAGCGCTGCCGGTGCTTCTTGGGGATGAAAATCCTGGGGAAACGAGGAAAGGGAGGAGAGTGAGGAGCGGGGCCGAGGCAGCTGTGGCACGGAGCTGCGGATCCGGGCATCCCTGGAAGGGAAAGAGCAGAGCTCCTCGTGTGCGCTTGGCCTCAGTCCGTCCAGAGCTGCGAATGGCAGAGCTGGGGACACGGGGGGTGCTGAGACACTGGGGGTGTTGGGGACACCAGAGGTGCTGGGGACACCGGGGGTGCTGAGACACTGGGGGTGTTGGGGACACCGGGGGTGCTGGGGACACCGGGGGTGCTGGGGACACCGGGGACAGCAGCTGCCTCTCTCCCCCCATCCCATGCAGAGCTCGTTGGAGCAATGATCTTGGACCCCTTCTCCAGACCCGCTCCTTCCCCAGCACTTTCTGGGACCCCCAGGACGCTGCTCCTCATCTCCTGCCCCAGATTCTGCTCTCCTGGGCTCCAGTCTTGAACATTCCCACATTCCAGCTCCCTCCACAGCCAGGCAGCAGCCTCGTGCCCCTTGGGAGACCATGGTGCTGCAGGGACGGGCACGGTGATGCCGCAGGCAAGGGGACAGCCCTGGAACTCGCTCTGTTTCGAGTCCCCTCCCTTGTGCCCGGTAGGAGCAGCCGAGTGGCCTCAGTGCCCCTGCAAGGACCCCCAGGACGCTCAGGGGATGCACGGGGAGTGCACAGCAGGATCCCGGGAGGGAGGGAGGAGGCCCCGCTCCCACCTGGGCCGGGGTGAGCCCCATAACCCCGGGAGACACTTTTCCTTTTCCTTTTCCTTTTCCTTTTCCTTTTCCTTTTCCTTTTCCTTTTCCTTTTCCTTTCCCTTTCCCTTTCCCTTTCCCTTCTGCCGTCACAGCAGCCAGACCCCGACACCTGCTCGCCTTCCCCTACCCTCCGCTCGCACATTTGGGGACTTCTGGAGGTGCTGTTATCTCCGAGTGTTTCTATAGCAACTCCTGCAGCTGCAGCCGCTCGTCAGACAAAACCACCTCGTGAGGTTCGGCAGCGCAGCTTCGTTAGCGCCCGCACCTCGCGGGGTGCGAGAACACGGCCCGGTGTCACCACAGCCCCGAGGGGTGTGAGCACAGCCCCGGGGACCGCGTGTCCCACCGGAGGGGGAACTGGGACAAACTGGTGCCGGAGGAGCCAGAGGAAGCGGCTCCGAGGGGCGGCACCAGCGGGACACAGGGGATCCCACAGGGCACCCTCGGGCAGCTCCTCCAAGGGAGCACAAAATCCTGGGTAGAGACAGAGGGGAAGGAAGGACAGGCTGCAAACCCCAAATCTACTGGGACCAGGACATCTCCATTTCCCCCAGCCAAAGGCAGAACTCAAACAAGGGCTGGTGCAAGAGAAGACAGACCACAAGCCACCAGATGCTGGCAGATGCTCACGCAGAGCTTTTGGTGACAATTTAAAACAAGTAACACATCGGTGCAATTCACAGGCCATTTGTGATTAAGCAGCAACTAGAAAAGAGTGAAATTGTGCTAATAAATAGTTCGCCCTGTGGGACAGGGGAGGATGCAGGTCCTCTACCCCCGGCTGGGAACCCACCAGGGAGAAGTCCGGGTTCCTCACAGGCAAAATGAGCACAATCCCATTTAATTGGCCAAATTAAATCGGCCCTGCTCATTCCAGCAGAGCTGTCCCACTTTGCAGCAGCCTCTGCTTCACTCCTGGGCTGAGGAGCTCAGCTCCAGACCCAGCCCAGAACCCGGCACCGGCGCTGCCCCGGGATGGGCTCGGTGCTGGAGCACAGCAGTGCCCAGCAAGGAGAGATCTGCCTGAGTGCTCCGAACAATCCACTAAAGCAGGCAGAACGGTTCCCGTGGCTGTTTCTGCAGCGTCCTGCCATCCCACAGCATAAACCTGGCTTTGTCCATTGGCGTGGCACCACTTGGGGTCTGCTCTCCCAACAAATCCCACCGGGGTTCACAGAGCGTGGATGTGCCCACCCTGTTTGTGGAGGTCAGCCTGGACACAGAGGCATGGTCCTACAGTGCTGACCTCGTGCCTTCAGCTTCCTCCTCCTCCTCCTCCTCGGGTGCTCCAGGTCAGCCCTAGCTCTGTTTCCTGTTGGAGAGGGGATGGGAAAGGCACCCCCATTCCTGAGCCCTGTGCCCGCTCCCGTGCCCGGTGCCACTGAGCCCCAGGGCACCAGCCCTGCTCTGCAGCAGCTTCTGCACTCACTCGGGAGAACTCAGTCTGCTCAAACATACGGATGTGAATTTTCCAGGCCGGGAAAGGTCCCAGATGCTCCAGGCTGCTTTACCTTCATCCCATCCCCAAAGCCGCCCTGCCAGGATGGTGGCAGAGTGCCACTGTGCCCGTCCCCTGCCCTCGGCTCCTGCTCGGGGCTCCCTTTGGCGTGTTGGGCACCTCTCAGCCTGTGCCACACTCCCATTCCACAGTTCCCAGGAGGGTCACTGGCTGCCCACCTCTGGGCAGAGAGTCCCGTTCCTGCAGCCCACCCTCGCTGGGAGCTGCCTCCCCCACGTCCCAGCCAGTGCTCTGAAAGTCCCTGTCCCACAAGCACACATCCTGCGAGGGGCACCGAGCTCCCCGGGACGGTCCCACCCCGGGACACCGGTGCTGAGGCTCAGCGGGACAGGACATGTCCCCTTGGGAGAGCAGCAGGGGTGGCTCCAGCCTGCCCGGGGCAGGTGAAGCTGCCTCCAGTTTGCTCAGCCAGGGGAGAGAGGGGACACCGGGCCTCGCTCCATCACAGCCCCAGCCCCAAGGAGCACCCCCGGTCCCACGTCCTCATCCCCCCCGGGCTGGCCCACAGTCCTGGAGACAAAGCAGCCTCAGACGGGCTCTTCCCACCACTCCCCACCCCGAGTCCCCATCCGAGCTTCGCTCCACTCCCCCAGCAGCCGCTGCCGCGGGGCAGTGGCAGGGATGGCAGTGGCAGGGATGGCAGAGGAAGGGCCGGGCAGTGGCAGGGCTGTCCCGGGGACACAGCAGGGTCCCCACAGCCCCCAGAGGCAGCAGAGCCATCCCAGGGACGCCCGTGGGGCCCGAGGCTCTCCCAGCACCCCCACGGGCGGGCACCCGCGGGGCAGCGGAGCAGGGACACGTACCGAAAATGCCGAGAGAAACTCCGGTCCTTTCCCATTTGTCAGGGTGCGGCGGGAACAAAAGGGAGATGCTTCAGATCCTCATGCAGCTGAGCCTCAGGCTCGGCTCACGCCCACGACGCGGCCGCTCCGACAGCCCGAGCGCTCCAGCCGGAGCCGCCCCGCGAGTGGCACCCCCGCCGTGCCCGGGGACCGCGGCCAGACGGGCCCGAGCGCCCGCACCTCCACCTGGGCTCAGGCCAGGCCCCCGCCACGCTGCCAGGGCCAGGTGCAGCTCCACCATCGGCCGAGAGCCTCCGCTCGCCTGTGCCGGGCTCCAGCGCCAGCTCTGCCCTCGCTGCCCAGCTCTGCCCCGGCTCGCAGCCACCAACCCTCCCTCTTCCCCTAAAAACTGCAGGCGCGGTAATTTCCAGCTGGAACGATCTCGTAACAGAAAGGAGGGCACGGCTCGGCGCCGAACTCCGGGGGGATGCCTCCCTGGTGCTAATTAGTTGACTTCTAAAGTGCTTGTGTTTAAATTACGTGCTGCAGTAAGGGGTGAGAAAGCTTAAAGGCAAACGGCATCAGGGGTGCGGATTTTGGGCGGGGAGGTGGAGCTGCCGGGCTGGACCAGGAGCAGGAGCAGGACCAGAGTCAGGGGCCCAAACCCCCCCATGGAGCATCCTTTACCCCCAGGGTAACACAGCAGCGCTTTTCAGTAGGAATAAAAGAGAAACCCCTTCTTTAATTTAAATAACGCCATCTTTAAGCACATCACTGGCGTTTGATGAAGAGGATGTGAAGCTTCCCAGAGCTGCCAACATCACACACAATCTCCAGGTAGTAGCAAAGGAAGGAGAAATGAAACATGTATGGTTTAGCCCCAAAACAACCAGCAAAGACCTGACCTTGAGTCTGTTGGTTGTGCAGAAAAACACGTCCCAGCGTGGATTAAAACACTGAGCTACACTTGGATTATGTCTGAATTGTGCTGTGGAAACAGCTACCGGTCCCGAAAAGCTCTGCTGGTCCGGCTAAATGCTAAAATCTGCGAGAGAAAACTCTTGCAGGCTTTGCCCCCAGAACGGGAATTCTGCTAATGAACCCCGAATTCTCGAACCTCATCCACCGGTGTATGTGGGAGGGGATCACAGCCCCGCAGCTCCCACAGCCCCGGGAGATGCGGAGCCTCTGGTGCGGGAGCGGGACTCGCTGCAGGCCGGCAGCAGCACGGGGCTGTGATCCCAGTCCCGTTCTCCCCGCGCTGGGAGGCTCCGCGGTCGCTCCTCCGGCTGCAGATGGAACCATTGCCATCAGCCACCAGGAGTGAAGGTGTTTTTCCGCCCGGCAGCGCAGGCAGGCTGGGATGCAGTGGCCGAGCCCCTCACAGCCCTTCCCCGGCCGCCTCGCTCGTCCCTGGAGACAGCCCCAAACCCCCGACAGCTTTCGGAGAGGGTCACCCTCTCCTGACACATCCCTGCTCCTGCTCCAGCAACGACTGATCAAAGACTCCCCCCGGAGCACATCCACGGCCCGTGCCCGGCTGGGGGTCCCCATCCCCATCAGCACCCCAGGGTGCCCTCAGCCGTCCCAAACGCGATGTCCCTGTCCCCAAACCACGCTGTGCACCACGAGCTGGTGGCTTTGTCCTTGCCCTGGCAGGGACGGGCAGTCCCACAGCCCCAGGGACACGGAGACCTTCAAAGAAACCCCCAGGAAGGCTTTTCCTGCAGCTGCACCCTGCTTTCCCCGTTTGGTTTAAGACACTGGAAAACTCATCCTAAGTGACCACTTCCCAAAATCAAAGTTGTGACTCCAGCAGGGTGCAGGCGGGCCGGGCTGATCCCATCTGCATCCCAGCCGGAGTTTGATTTGCCAAAGGAATTTAATCTCCTATCAGGAGATTTCGCACCGAGGCATTTTGGTCATGACCTATTTGAACTCCGCCAATAAAAAAGGAACTCGCTCCCAATTGTCTCATTGGTGACACGTTTTGTTCCCTGCTGCCCTAATTCCCTTTTTTTTTTGGGCAGTTGAGCATATGCTGGGCCATCAGATTAGGGTTTTTTTTTTAAATGGAAACAAACAAGAGCTGCTTTTCCTCCATTGCCATCCTGTGATCCAGGTGGTTTTCCAGTGGGAATGCCGGGGCTGTGGACAGGAGGACAGAGTCTGTGTCAGCATCAGGGACTCGAGGGGTCTTTCATGCTCCATCTCAAGCTCCCCCCAGCCTTGGAGAGGTGGGTGCGTGGAGGGGGTTGAGAAGCAGGGAAGCTGCACAATCCATAATATATAAATCCTAATGGCTGAAATGAAATTTCTGATCCAGGGCCGGTCACAGATGGCTGGAGCAGTTTAATACGGGAACACGCCAAGCAGTTTTATTGCCGTGAAAAACAAGCTGAGACAAATAGATTGTGTTGGGAGCGTTATGAACACGGACCCGGTGGAATTTCTCCCGCAATAAGGGAGCCCCTGATGGGCAGCGATTTCAGCTGTGTCAGGGATCAGAGGAGGCTGCGATGGGAGCGGGCTCAGCCCAGCCCAGCCTAGCACGGTCCCCTTTGGCTTTTCCCCGGGAGCAAACGCAGCGAAACCAAAGCAGTGAAGAACAATCTGCCCCAAACTGTCCAACGCGCATCCCTGAAGCGCAACACGACTTACAGGAGACCCAAAACAACATCTCACAGTCCAAACGGAGCCAGAGATTTCCCCTGAGGGTGCAGCCGGCTGAGGGCTGGGTGCCACACACATCCCCCGTCCCATCCACGTTAACAGGACAGTGGCTGTGTGACCACCAGAGCTCTGCGGGTCGGAGGGGAGGAGGGGATCTGAGTTTCCCCCCAGTTCTACTGCAAACAGATGTTTTTAACCTAAACGGTGCTGCCAGGGGCTGGCGCATCCCTGGCACGGCACCACCGGGAAAACGCGCACAGCAAAGGGACAGAGAGCCCGGGACGTGGGGCTGAGCGAGTGCCACAGCCCTGGGTGACGCCGGGGAGGATCCCCCGTGTCCCGCTGGGCTCCGAGGGTGACTCTTGCCACCAGAGTCCAGGGTTGGACCGGGGGTGGTGGCGGCAGCACTGCAGAGCTCCAGGTGCGGAGCCGGAACCGCAGCTCTGCCCTGGTTTGAAACCAGCTCAGAAATCAGAGCAGCACCAAGGGACGCGACCCCCTGGGACCCCGAGCAGCCCAAAATAACCCATCCCCTCCCCAGCCCGAGCGGGGCACAGCCGGCCCCGGCACAGCGCCCGGAGCGGAGGGGACAGCCGGGAGCGGAGGGGACAAACCCCGCGGTGCCCCGGGCCAGACCCGCGCTCCGGTGTCGCAGATGATGGAATAACCCAAATTAGAGCCTCCCCCTCCTGGCGGAGTCCGTGAGCGGAACAGCTCCGAGGCAATACGGATGCTAAGAGTTAATTAACTTCTAGCACACCTTGTTTTCGCAGTGCCAGGGGCTGCCACGTTCCAGAATTAACCTGATTTAAACCCATTTCCCTCACTCCCAGGAAAGGCGCGTTCGTTACTCACCCGAGACAGCTCATCTTCCCCCCTGGCAGCCGGATCTCAGCATCCTTGGGCACAACTACAACTGTGCACTTCGCCTGCACACATCAGCCATATGGGCAGGGGATGGGAGCGGGGAGGACCCGGCACAGCACGTGCATTATCCCCGCTATCCACAACCAAGCAGATGAAAAAAAAAAAATGTCAGCAAATTAAAATCTGCAGGAGCTTAATTCTGGGCAAATGGGATGAAATCTATTTGAGATAAAAAGAAAGGAAGGGAAAAAAAAAAATCCGATCCTGGGAAAACCCGGCTGGAGGACAGAGGAGACGCGGCTGCAGCCCCGGGTGGATCCGTGTGCTGAGTCGGGGGTCTGGGGTTACGCTGAGCCGCAGCACTTTGCAGGGAGCGCGGCAAAGCCCGGGGGGAGCCCAGGGAGGGGACAGCAGGGGAGGGGACAGCAGAGGACAGCCGGCAGCAGCAACAGCACGAAAATAAATACGGCTGGTGCAGAGGGAAGATCCAATGGGGCCAGCGCGAGGGTCAGTGGGAGACGGGGACGCAGCGGCACCTGGCTCTGCGTGCCAGGGGACACACGGGCACACACAGCCTGCCACCACCGTGTGCCCATGCCGGGGCTCAGCTGCCTGCCTGGGGACCCTTGATGGCATCACCCCGGTACCCATCCCCGTCCCTGCCCATGGCACTGCCATCCCGGAGGGAAGTGGCTCATCCCAGCCCTCCCAGGGCTCCACAGGGCGAGGGGAATGGATGAGAGAGACCACGGGGGTGTGCAGGACTGTCCCCATCTCGGGTGGAAACTGTCCCTGGAGGGCTGGGCACAGCCTGGCAAGGATGCCCGATGGGTGCTCCCGAGGTGCCGAGTCCTCCCTGGGGTGATCACACCCAGGGACAGGCCCCAGGACACTCGCTGGGTCGGGTCTGATGGACTCTTCTGCCCTAATTGCACCCACATCAGTGCCCGGGGTGGCTGCTCCGCGCCCCAGGACAGCACCCCCAGACTGCACCCCAACCCTGGAGCCAGTGCCGGAACCGGGACACCCCCTGCATGAACCCCCCCCACTGCCCTTCCCAGCCCTGGGGCTGCCTCAGACCCCAAACCCCTCCTCAGTCAGCGACAGCCTGAACCGGCTGGAATCACCCAAGGAATTCACAGCACCCAAATCCAGAGCTCCCGGGAGCTGCTCACCACCTTCAGTGAGAGTAAAAGCAGGGAGAGCTCTGGCTTGGCAGCAAAGCCGTCGGAGAGACCCCGGGATCAGCAGCTGGGATCAGGCACGGCTCTGCCCCCAGCACCCACAGCTGGGAAACCTGCTCTCCGAGGCACCTTTTTTATTTATTTCCTTGACTTCATTTCATTAAGATTAGATGGTAAATCTTTTCCCTGAGCTAAATATTTCATTTCCATTAAACCCAGATTAGCTGCCAGATCCACGGCGCCCCTTGCCCCAGCCCTGGCGTTAACCTTTCACACGGGGGCAGTGGGCAATCAGGGGCTTTGGCCCTGTTTTTGGGGAGCCATAACGTGGTGGCATCACAGGTTGGGCACGGGGCAAGCTCTGGTTGGCAGCACCGGGTCCAGCCACGCTCTCCTCACTGACACAGGGATCGCTGCCATGGGGACATCCTGGGGGGAACCTGCTGTGCCCCCCACAGAGGGGCTTGGGTCCGGAAGAAGATTTGGACACTTATTCAAATCCCCTGTGTGGGGGGAAGTAATCCCATATAATTCCCCGGGGATGATGACAAAGGGGATATCCGAGGCATCTGAGGTATTTTCATGAATCTTGCTGGGGAAAAGAATTTTCCTGAATTGTGAGTGGTGGGGGCTTATTGTTTGATTTATTTTGGGGTGATGGCTCCAGCCTGGCTCGGTGCCATGCACCCCTGCCCCCAGCTCCAGCTGCTGGCAGGTCGGATCCCTCTGGATGCTCAGCTGGACAGGACAGGCTGGACTTGGGCACCTGGACAAGGTGACTGCAGGGAGCTGATGGTCCCCTCTGCACCCCGGCCCTGCAGGGGTCTGTACCTGCTGTCCCCAGGTGTGGGGGGCTCTGGGGGACCCACACACAGCCACAGCACAGCAGGGGGACCCTGCACTCCCCCCAGCCTCCCCATCGCCGGGTCGCAGCCGAGACCCCACACGGGGACGTTGTTATGGAAACTGTAATATCTTGCAATTCCTCTGATTAAAGCTGGAATTGGAAAGCTGGGCCCGGAGCGAGGCCAGATGGAGACCTGATTCCCTAATGGCCATCGTCTCAGCCTGGCTGTAATCCCACCACGTGTCCCTGTGCCAGCACCAGCTCCGGCCCCAGCTCCGGCCACGCTGCCCGGGAGCGACAGCTCGGCTGCACCGGCGGCACAGGGGGCTCCAGAGGTGCCCCGAGCCCAGGGGAGCATTGCCAGGGAATCCCGGGATGTGTGACCACTCCCTGGCACCCTGGGCAGCCCATGGCCCCAGCAGAGACCCCCCAGTCCCCCCCTGCCAGAGCTGCTGGCAGCCCTGGCCAAGCCCTCGCCTGCCGCCAGCTCTCACCCTGCGGAACTCAGATTATTTTCTGGGCAGGCTTTTGGAGAATCTCCAGTGGCTCTGCAGATAATCCCATCTCCCTTCCAAACCGTGCCAGGAATGGGAGCTGCGTCCCCTGCTGCAGGCAGAGGCTGTGGGGTGCAGGTCCCCCTCCCTCCCTGGGCAGGAGGGCACAGGGGTGCTGGGCTAAGATGCCACCAAGCCTGGCTCAGCTGTCCCTTGGAAAGCTGGTTGGCATTGTCCTTGCAGGATCCTCCCAAGCCCTTCCCTGCAGGATCCTTCCAACCCCTTCCCTGCAGGATCCTCCCAACCCTTCCCTGCAGGATCCTCTCAACCTGCACTGCTCAGCCCTGCTCCCCCAACAGCAACAGGCACAGGGAGCCAGGGTCTGATGGCACCAGGGTTTGATGGCACCAGGCTTTGGTGGCACCAGGGCAGGGTGGAGCTGGCCCCTCGTACCTGATGCTGTCGATCAGGTGCTGGTGGGACTCGTGGCTGAGCACCATGCTCAGGGCGTGGGCCAGGCACTCCACCCTCCTCTCGGCCGCGTACTGCTTCAGCACGGTGAACACCTTCTCCTTCAGCTCCGGCTGGTCCCCCAGGATGGCATCCACCTGCAGCGTGGCAGCCAGGGAGGAGAGGGAAGGGGCACTGAGCAGGAGAGCGGGGAGGGCAGGGGCACTGCCATGTGGAAAATGTGTCCCACTCCCTGCTCAGCCCAGCAGGAGGGAACCATGCAGAGAGGAAGGGACACTGCAGACACCAGCCCATCACACAGCACTGCTCTGCTCTGCTCTCACACAGGGCCCTGGAGCTGCTGTTCCAAACATTCCACCAGAATTCCACCAGTGGTGTGACCCCAAACTCCCAAACTCTGCTGTGGCCCTGCAGGAGCGGCTCTGGCACAGCTGGGCTGGGGTCAGTTGGGAGCCTGCCTGGCAGAGGACACTGCAAAGGGTTTTTGGAGCTATTTAAGCTTCGTGCATCACTCCCTGAGCCTCCTCAGGCAGCTCTGTCCTGCCTTTAGCACTGGGAAGCTGCTGGGAATGGGGAGACAGAACATGAAGGTGAGCACCAGCCCTGGAAACAGCACTGACAGCTGCCAGTCACTGTCCCATCCCCTCCACCTGGGGCAGGCAGAGTAATTAGCTGATTACCATCGAGCCAATTACCCTGCATGGGACCCTCCTTATTCACCTCCCCCCACACTGGGGGGTTGTCCTTGTCCTTGAGTGGTGGGAGCTGGCTCCTCACCTGGAACTCCCGTGTGGATGCAGGAGCTCCCTGTGACCGCCTCTCTGTACCTGAGCATGTTGGGTTTTCCTGAAAGGTGATGTTTTTGTGCTGCCAGCGGGTTTAACTGCAGAGTTTAACTGCAGGGAGGGGAGAGGAGCCCCTCGCCCTTCCCCAGGGCACTGGGGGGGTGTGCAGGGCTCTGTGTGCACCCTGTGGTGGCACTGCCAGGGTGCCTGCGGGCATCACCTGCCTGGGGAACGGGAAGAGCCATTTCTCTCAGGTGCTGTCCCACTTTGCAGCTCCCCAGGGAGGCCGACACCGGCACCAGGACCCCGGCAGAGCCCCCCGGTGCTCCCAGCTCTGCACAGGCACTGCGGGGGCTCCCGGCAGCACTTCAAGGTTACCGAATCTGGGGCAGGCGCGGCAGCAGCGTCCCCTGGGCTGGCTCGTGAGCTCGGTCCCCAGGTCCAGCACGGGGCTGACAGCCTGTGGTGTTCCTGCTGGGATGGATCCCAGGGGCCTGCTGTGAATATTCTGCCTGGGCTGGGATGGCAGGGCTTGGCGGGTGGGAATCGCAGAATCCCAAAATCATTTCAGTTGGAAGAGACCTCCCAGATCCTCGAGTCCAAGCTGTGCCCAATCCCCACCTTCTCACCCAGCCCAGAGCTCTGAGTGCCACATCCAGTCGCTCCTTGGGCACCTCCAGGGATGAGGACTCCACTACCTCGGGGGTGCTGCCAGCCCTCATGGAGTCCCCAGCATGTCCCTGAGCACACAGGGGACAAGAGAAGACATTGCCCTGGAAATGAGACTGTGAGCAGCTCCCTTGGTTCCCGGTGATGCCCCCAGGACGCCGGACACTGGCACAGCCCAGCTCCAGCCCTGCCCCAGTGCCACTGACACGGACACCACTGCCTCCCAGGCAGGTGATTCAGCCTGGGGCTCCACCAAACCAGGGAGGCTGGGAAAAGGTGACCCGTGGGCAGTGCAGGTGTGAAATACAAGCCAGCAGCACCCTCCGACCTTCCAGCCTCGCAGTGGGCGGGCAGCAGCACCCGAGTGCTCGCAGAACCAGCAGCACCGACCAGAGCCGGGATCCCAGGTAAAGGAGAGGGTAAAACACCCCGCTGCGTTTAGTATTTTCTACATCACACAGAAACTGGAGCCACTTCAAACATCTGCGCTGTGAATTCCCTCTGGAGAGGCATCTGCCAGCTGAGCTGAGCTCCAGCAGCAGGTGTGCTCTGCCTTCCTGCTTCTGCCCAGGCTGGTTCGGGCTGTCCCGGGTGGCTTTGTTGGGCTGGGAAGGGAGGGGACAGAGGTGCTGACGGGACTGCTCGCAGCACCACAACAAACTTGCTCTCCTGTGATCATCCAGGAATATTTCGCTTGGCTCAATGTGACTTCAGAGCTGGAGGCGGCACGGAACAACCGCCCCTCCTCATTAATCTGCTGCAATCAGCAGGTATCTGTTTCCCACGCCCATGAATCCAAACCTCGGCGTGTATTTGTGAATCTTTAATGGAGAAGCTGACAGAGGGGATTCGCCTGATACCCACAAATCTCTTTATGGATGTCTTGTTCCTTTATTACCTCGGGATCAAAAAAAGCCCTACCAGCCTGGTTATTTTCATAACAGCATTTTAAGAGGCTACTTTGAAATGGAAATTAGAAAGATTGAAAAAAACAACTGTGATCAAATTTATAATTAGCACAAGGCGAAGTGTTTGGTAAAATACCCACTAGGAAGCTTTCAGGAGCACAACGAAGATGTAATCACACTGATGTTTTCCCTTTTGCAACAAAATAAGAACTAAAACGTCTGTGGGCTGGCAGGCTCAGGCTTTGAAGGGACATCCAGGCACGGAGCAGAGCAGCATCTGCCCTGTGGGTTTCTCCACGCTCTTGTAGTGCAAGGGAATGAGAACCTGGGGTCATCCCTAGGGAATCTCCAAGCCCTTTGCAGCACCCATCTGACCTCCCAGGTCATTACCCGACCTTTCTCTTGGGTGTTCACGCCCCAAATCTGCACCCCAGCCCCGTGACCAAGCCAGGAGCGTTCCCCATCCAAGGCTGGAGCTGCAATCTCCAACCCGTTCGGGCAGGGGGTGCCCAGCGCCCCGGCCCCTCACCCCGCACCCCGGCCTCACCTTCCTGCTGAATTCCTGCGCCTTCTGCCTCCTGTCCCGGCGGGCGGAGCCGGCGCTGGGCCCGGGGTCCCGGGCGGTGTCCCCGCGCTGTGGCCGCAGCAGCGCCAGGCGCAGGGACCGCCCGCGGCACGACCCCACCAGCTCGGCCGCCGCCTCCGGCAGCACCACCGGCGTCCCGTCCACCTCCAGCACGTAATCCCCGGGCTCCAGCCCGCAGGCCGCGGCGGGCGACTCGGGGCTCACGCTGGCCACGCGCGGGGGGCTCTCGCTCGCCAGCTCGAAGCCGAAGCATCCCCGCGGGCCGGGCGGGATGCTGGCGTGCTGCAGCCGGGACACCACGCCGATGCTCGGGGGGACGTTGCCGCAGCGCCGGGCCAGCCCCAGCAGCGCCTCGCAGCCCAGGGAGGACACGGGCTGTCCCTCGATCTCCAGCACTTCGTCCCCGGGGCGCAGCCCCGCCAGCGCCGCGCTGCTGCCCTCCTGCACCCACAGGATGTAGCACGGCCCCGAGCCGCTTATCCGGAACCCGAAGGACTCGGGCCAGCCCTGGTTGGTTGCCGGCATTGCTGCGACTGGAAAAGAAGGAGCGAAAGAAAGGAGTTGTGGTGGCTTTCCCGTCCTTAGGGGTCGTTCCCGCAGGTGCCGTGTGGAGCCCTTTGCGTGGGGGGTTACAGGGTGTGCTGTGTCCCCCTCACCCTGGGGAGAAACGCCCCAAGAGTCCATATTTCCTCTAGATTTTCTTAAAAGAACAGCCTTTATTCTATGTTTGGCTGCTGGCAGTGCCATTGAGGAGGCCACAGTGGCTGGGAAGGTTGGGGCTCTGCATGACACCCACCTGTGAGCTGGCACAGCCCTGGTGTCACCCGTGGCACCCACCTACCCCTTCTCCCCAGGAGGTCATTTAGGCATCTTCTTGTATTTATCTGTCTATCAAAATGATTGCTTCATTCCTCCGACGTTACATTAATTAATAGATGATCCAAGGACTTAAACCAGCTTGATTTTAACCAGCTCTTCTCAACCCTCAATATTTTAGCTGTTCGCAACTACAAAATTACTGTAAATCCATCAGAATTCGCCAGATCCTCCCAGTTCTCCCGGGATCATTTCTTTGTGCCCTCTCAGTCCCGTGTATGGATTGTCCTGATGGCAGCATCCCAAAATAGCAGGATGATGGTTTTCAGCAGGGCCTGTTTGTGGCTCACGTGAAGGGTTTGGAGCGGCTCCATGGATGCTCAAGGAGACATCGGGCACATCAGCCCTGAACATCTGCAGGAGCCGTCTTTGCCCCAGGTAAACCCGAGCAGCTGACGTGCCCAGTGCACTCGGATGCCCTTTCCATGCTGTGCTGTCCGGATGACCCCGCTGTGACCCCTTCCAGCCCTCCCATTCTGTGATTCTGTGATGTGCAAATGCCTGCACTATCCCCTGACACTCACTAAAATAACTCACATTCGGTTTTCCTCTGCATTTGATCTCAGCTCTCTGTGAAGACGCTTTTTACCCTCGTGTTTATTCCATCTGTGTCACTGAACGCGCATCAAGCACTTACAAAAATGAAACTCAGACAGTTTTACCTGGGCAAATTATCTCACAGAGACTATGAGACTCAGAGGGGAAGAGCTGAGGGTGAAGCACGGGGCAAGCCTGGCAGCAGCGGGAGGAAACCCGTGTGCGACCAAACCCCATCCCGGGGCTGCTGAGCACAGGTTCCGACAGCTTCAGCAGGAGCTCGGGAAGCGCTGGGCTGGTCCCAGCGCCGCTGCCCTGGGAAAAGCCCGGCCGATCAGCGGGGAGCTGCACCCCTTCCACCTCTCCGCCCCTCGGCTCGAGCACTTACAGAAATCCGCGGCCATCCAGGCGGGCCGGGGGCTCTCACCGGCGGCAGCTTTGTCCCACCAAGGGCTCGAAGCTTTCTTGCCTCTCCTCCATCACCCCCGGGAGTGCTTCCTATGTACCCGCAGGGCTCCTGGGAGCATCTTCCCGGCTCCCCCGTCCTCGCTGCGGCCCCCGGGGCTGGGGCCGGTCCGGGGTGGGTGAAACGGCTGCCGTGGCACAGGGACGGAGCGGGCAGGGGGTGGCTGCCCCTTCCCGGCCTCCTCACGGGAGCCCTGCGCCCTTCCAGCTGCTCCAGCTCAGCGCCGGACACGCACTGAGGTCTTTCTGGCCTTTTCGCTTCCTAATTAACTTTATTTCCATGGCACAGAGGAGCGCGGACAGACTAATTGCCGTGCTCGTCCTGGCTGAGCCTGGTGCTGACCTGAGCCTGCAGATCTGGGGGGAATTAGGAGCTGCAAGGAGGGAAAACAGATTAGTGCCCGTACAGGGAAATCCTTCACCCGCAGGGCAAATCTGAAGCGACAGCGCCGTGCGGAGCAGTGGGGACAGCGCCGGGGGGACCTGGGCGTGCCGGGACAAAGGTGAGTGCGACAGCGAGGTTTTGGGAGTGCGACCAGCACGGGGTTTGCTGCAGGAATTTGGGTGTCCAGGGCTTCGGGGCTCACCAGGAGAGCTGTCCCCAGCCAGGCTGCTCGGTGCGGGACAGCGGGGAGTCCTCGCAGCCGAGGGTTTGGCCACAGAGCCCCCCGAGCTGGCACCGACTGTCCCTTAAGCTGCTATTTCTGATTTTCTCCTCGGCTTCCTCGGCACTGAGGGATCCCAGGGCTTAGCGCGCTAAGAGGTTTTAGGGAATTACACGTCCTGCTGCGGCACCAGCGGGAGGGGCGTCTGCACCTCCACATGGACCACGCAGTGACCCGGCCTCGCCACGGCTCCGGCACGGGCCGTGCTGCCGGCAGCGACCGACGGGCTGGGAAAACCTCCTCGGGACAGCTGGCACGGGGTGGGCACAGCCTGGGACAGGAGAGCTGCCCTGCACAGCCTGACACTGAGCACGACGTGCTCGAGGGTCTTCCTCCTGCTCGGGACCTCCGTGGTCACACGGGTCACTGCTTCAGGGGATTGAAACCCGCTTCTTCCTCTTCTTCCTGCTCCTCCTGTCCTCTCCAGCTCCTTTCTGCCTGGTTCTCCTGCAGAAATCTCCTTCTGAGCAGCAATTCCCAGGCTTTGGAGCATCTGTCCTCCCGTGTTGACACTGACACACACACCTCCTTACAAACCTCGTGCCTCTCTGTCACTATTCCCTGCCCAAACAGTCAAAACTGTAATTACTTCCCTTTTGTTCAGGCAGTGAGGTAATTGCTTCTTTCCCCTTCATTTTTAAGTGTCTTGAGCACTTTAAACAGTGACTGAATTTTAATCCTTGCAAGATCTGAGGTCTGGGATCCCAAGTGAATGGAGGTGGTTTCCATGAAGACCTTCTGCCAGACTGTGCCCAGATGAGATTTTTAAACTGATTTTCACAGTGCTTGGACTGAATGAGCTTCACCCCTCTGAGTCTCAGCCTCTGTCCAGGTGTTTGCTGGCTGGTTGTCCCTGAGCACAGCCTGAAAGGGCACCGAGAGTGGCCGAGCTCCTCGGCAGAGCCGGTGCCAGTCCCAGTGTGGTGGCACTCGCTGCAGCTCCTGTCCTGGCTGTGCCCAGGGACTGTGGCACACCGACCCTGCCTGTCCCCCCACAAATAAACCACCTCGTGCCCACCCCCAGCCCCTTCCGTGCCGCCAGACCTGACAGGTGACGCCCAGTGACCCAAGCCAAGCTATTTCTGTACCTGCAGAAATTCTGCTGCCTCAGTAGGATGGGGGGAAATGACTTTTCCCCTCCATCCTCCATCAGGAGCCAAGTGTCTCGGGCTGCACTCCAGGACAGCTGTGCCCCAGGAATATTTTGGCTGCATTTCTCCCTCACATGTCCTGTTCGGTGCACCGAGGGCCCAGGTGGGTGCACTGGACTCACCAAGGGAAAAAAGAGACTCTCCCTGAAACTCAACCTCCTCTCCTGCCTCCCACCAAGACGATTCATCTCCTCTTTGGCCGAAGCCCCTGGCGCATCCCTGGAACGCTTACCTGCGCTGTCCGAGCTCCAGCCAGCGGCACACCCGGAGCTGGGAGAACCATCCCAGCAGTTTGGGAGCCTTGGGATCGCTGCGGCGGCGGCCGCGGCCGGACGAGCTTCTCTGGCAAATTCCAGGCGGGCACCGTAACCCAATCGGCCCTCGGCGGCAGCGCTGAGCGGTTTCAGTTGTCACCCACGGCGGAGGGACGGGCAGAGCGCTGCGTCCTGCGGGCTCCCTCCCCATCCCGGCCGCAGGTGAGAGCCGCCAGGTGCGGCAGCGATCCCCCCTCACCCGGGACGGGGAGGATCCCGGTTACAGGGGAACACCGTGCTCGGAGCTCTGGGAAGGCACAAGGATTTTTGCTTTGGAGACTTCGCCGAAGGCCACGAAACGGACGGAATTGTTGGCGATTCCTAAGGATGACACAGGAGGGCAAAGGCGTGCGGTGGCGGCGCTCTGGGAAGGAGGGAGCCGCGCATCGGCCGCACGGGGCTCGCACGGTACCGAGCTGCGAGATCGCGGCAGCTCCGGCATTCATAAACTGATTTCATTCATATTTTTACGGTTTTATCGCTCCTCAGCCGCCGCGGCACGGGGGCTGTGCGGTGCCCCGGGCCCGGAGCCGCTCCCGGGGCTCTCCCGGGGCCGCCGGGGCGCCTGAGGGCGCTGGCAGCGCGGGGAAGGCCCGGGCGCCGCCGCTTCCGCAGGGCCGCGGCTGCTCCGGGGCCTGTCCCCCGCTGACCCCCGCGGCCCCCGGGGCTGCAGAGAGTCCAGGGAAGGGAACGGGGCTGGGGAATTCCCGAGGGAGCTGTGAAAGGGGCTGAGCCTGGAGAAAAGGAGGCTCAGGGGGGACCCTGTGGCTCGAGGGGGCTCAGGGGGGGTCGGGCTCTGCTCCCAGGGGACAGGGACAGGAGGAGAGGGAGCGGCCTCAGGCTGGGCCAGGGCAGGGTTAAATTGGATATTTGGGATAATTTCCCCGTGGAAAGGGTGGTCAGGCCTTGGCAGGGGCTGCCCAGGGAGGTTTGGAGTCCCTATGAGGTGTCCAGGGAGTGTCTGAGTGTGGCACTCAGTGCTCTGGGCTGGGGACAGGGTGGGCATCGGGCACAGCTGGCACTGGATGGGCTTGGAGGTTTTTTCCAGCCTAAATTAATTCGGGATTCTGTGTTTCTGCCTTGTTTTTCACAGAGATACACAAAACATCACCCTCATTCCTGGGTGCTGCTGGAGGGCCTGGGGCTTCTCCGTCCCTGAGCTCAGGGAATGCCAGGCCCTGCTGCAGGGATTTGGCACCCAGGGCTCCAACAGCTGCTCCTGTCGCATTCCAGGGCTCGGGATGGACTTCCTGACGCTGTTCCTGATTTACCTGTGCTTTGTGCTGGCCCTCGCTGCCCTGCTCTGCCTCTGCTCGGGAAGGAAGGAGAGTTTCCTCCCAAGGACTGTCACCAGGGCAAGCCAGGTAAAGCACTGGGCTTCCAGGGAAAGGGTGAACTTCCAGAGGAATGATCATCTCCCGTGCTGGTAATCTGCCCTGCTTGTTGTGCTAAAATTAGTGCAACTGCTATATCTGTTCTCCAGAAAAAAAATGTTAGTGTGTGTGGTTAGTGATAATGTATTTCATCCTGTTTTAATGTCTGCTCTCAAGGAAGTGGCATAGGAAGTAGAAATGCACTTCCTTTGAGATTATTTAATCCTGCCCAGGCAGGTAATAAAAACCATTTGGGTCTCCCAGCTCCCTCCCTGCCTGTGCCTGTCTGGGGTGAGGATGGAGCTCCTCACGATGCCAGAAGCACTTTGTTCAGTGACACCAAAACACATCAGCTTTGAGAAATTAAATTAGAATCAGGCCCCAGGAATTTGCAGTTTTGTGTCATTGACAGGAAAAAGGTGGGGGAGGTTTGAGGATTAAAATAGGGAGAGAATTATAAGTGGTGGCAGATACTTTAGGGGAAGCTCTTTAATGTGTGTACTAATGCTGCAGGCTCTTGTTTGCTAAGAAAGAGGGAGGAATGAAGAGCTTTAAAAGAGGATTAAGAATTGGCATTTTATTGTAAAAACGGGGAATTGGAAAAGCACCAGTTCATTTTTCTGTCTGTTGTGCTGTGTCTGAATGAAGAGGGAAATAAAAGCTGTAATATTCCTGGAAAGTAAAGGATGAGAGAATTATCACTTAAACTGTAAATTCTATTTAATGCTGTTCAGACAGACTTTTTTTTTATTACTGGTATTATACTTCCTTTTACTTTATAGACATAATGTGCAGAGAAATTGATTCTTTTCCCCCATTTCTTAATAGCTGCTGCTACAAAGTGTTTAAAAAGCAGGGATTAAATTACTGCTGTGGTTTGAAGCCACTGTCTGGAGGAATCTAATCAATACCTGTGCCTGGGAAATAAACACATGTGAATATAATCAATATTTGACCTGGGCTGTAAATGCAGGCAATGCTAAAGGTAAGGTCACAATATAAGATAAATTATTGTAAGATAAGGACCAATACAATGCAAACCCCACAATATCAGAAGGCTCTGAACAGGGGGCATCCCAAGGAGGGACATGAGGAGCCAGGGAGGAGCAGCTGAGGGCTCTTGGCACAAGCCTGGCAGTGTGTTGAGGTTTGCTGCAGGTTCTGTTCTGCTGGGTTGTGTTTCCTCTTGCAGCACACTTGTAAAAAAAACCTCATTTTACAAACACTCGTCCCTCGAGCTGCCGAGCTGAGTCGTACCAGCTCACACAAAAATATTTAGCATCTTCTCAGCTCTGCATATGCTTTTTGCCTCCTGGTCTTTCACGTCTGAGGCAAGAAGCTCTCACTGCATATTTTCTCTGCATGTCAGCTCGAAATAGGCTCAGCTGCTCTAATTCCTGTGCAGTTGGTGTTGCTATAGAGATCTGTCAGCTCGGAGCAGCCGAGTCAGACAATTCCACGGGCTCATCCCTGGCTGAGGGGTTCACTCAATGAACACGGGCAGGTTCCTTCTTCAGCACGTCGAGCTGTGCTTCAAAGGGCAATTAGACATGGAGCCACTGGGCTGCATCAGAGCTGGAGCTGGAGAAACTCGATTTTTGGGGTTTGCTTGGCTCATGGATTTTTTTTTTTCTGAGTTTTCTGGAGGCCACAGGCTTTATCCCTTTGCTTATCTCCCCCTGATCTGTCAGATGGGCTGATGGAGCATATTGTAGCTGGGGAATTGCTCAGTTCTATCCCCTGCTTAACCCATGCTCACCCCACACCCACCCTAAGCTCCTTAGAACTTTCACACATTAACCCAGATCTGATTGCTTGGGCCTGGGGGGCTCCCAGGAATGTGGAACCTCAGTGCCATGTGGGAAACCCCAGCAGCATTCCTGCCTCTCTTCTTTCTTCATGGAAAGGGGGATCAGGCATTGGAACTCCCAGCGGGGTTGGGAGTCCCCATCCCTGGAGGGGTCCAAGGAAGGCCTGGATGTGGCACTCTGTGGGGACAAGGTGGGGATTGGGCACAGTTGGACTCGAGGAACCTGGAGGGCCTGTCCAAGCTCAGTGATTCCAGGATTCTGTGATTCTGTGTGTTATGGTTGGACTGGAGGATCTTGAAGGTCTCTTGATTCTGTGGTGAGAAGCTCAGGTGCCCCTGAGAAGGAGCCTCCTCCCTGGTGCTGTGGCTGTGCAGATCCAGAGCTGGGGGATGAGGGACTTGTACTTAAACCTGAGCTTGGCCCAAGGCAGCAGTGATGGGCAGGTGACACAGAGCTTCCTTTCCCTCAGGTGCTGTCACTGGTGATCCCCAGCCAGCTGCAGAGGGTGACACACCGGGCACTGCACAGGCTCTTCCACACGAGGTACTGACCTTCTACACCTTTGGCATGATTTTTTACTCCTATTTCTGGTTACTGTTGGGGTCTCCTGCCCCCACCAGAGCTGTCAGTATTATCCTTGGATATTCTCTCTCCCTTTGGGATGCCTGTCAGGGATTACAGATTCCCTCTGAGGTTTGCCACACTCTTGTCTCCCCCTTCCTTGGTCGTTGTTGAGAGGGTGGAACCCTGAAATGTTTGAACATATTGACAAATAAAGATAATGTGGCTCAGTGACAGATGTTGGTGACACTGGTGGGATCCTGCATCCCCACAGGAATTACCACAGCCTCTCTGGCAGCTGCAGATGGAGTCAGACAGACTCTCAGTCTCCATCCTGTCCCTCAAATCCCATTAGTCTGTCCAGCAGCCTGGGTGTCCAGGTGGCTGAGGGGGGAGCTGCACAGCTGCCAGCGTGCAGCCTGCTGCATTCAGGTGGATTTTGTGGTGTCTGTCAACTCTGGTGCCTCAGGAATGATTTCAATACCTTTTCTCTGGGGACAGCAGCTCGGTGTGACAGTGACTTCAGGGCTGTAAATCTGCAGCTGTGCTGGGAGTGCTGGGCTGGTTTTGTGCCTGTTCTGCTGATGCTCTGCTCTAACACAGCCTGAGACAGAGAGGTGACACTGTCAGAGGTGCTGGGGGCACTGGGACCCCCAGTGGAACTGGTGTTCAGCACTGCCCACCTCCCGCCACACTTATTTTCTAACAGCTGGTTTGATTATTGCAGAGTTTCTTAAGATTACTTTTTGGGATTTTCTTTGCTTTCAGAGTAGCAAGTATTTTCTGGCAGGATGTTTTGTGGCCTGTTGTAGTGGTGTATTTTGTCAGCAGCAAGAGATTGTTAGACTTTGTACTGACAGGGAGAAAAATCCAAAGGACATGTGAATAAAGCAGGGAATTTAGCTGACATATTTAAAGGAGTGTAGTGGGGAGAAGGAGGAGAAGCCAGTGGATGGAGAAAACACTATTAATACACAATCCAAGCTGGCCTGAAAACCTAAAAGAGGTGTCTCCTTGCATTTGGAAAGTCTTTGATCACCTCTGAGTGTACTTGACCCGTTAATCAGGATGCTGAGTATTAAATAGACTGTCCCCTTTCCCTTCCAGGAGCTGTTTGTTTGTGGTCCTGCACGTAGCCCTGCAGGCTGCAGTGTTTGGGGAATACACCTGGGAAGTGTTTGTGTACTGCTGGGAGCTGCAGTTCCACCTCCTGCTCCTGCTCCTGCCCTACCTGCTGCTGGCTGGGAACCTGGGCTGCTTCCTGCTCTGCTCCCGGGCCAACCCTGGTGAGATGGTGCTCGTGCTCTTTGAACACAGAAAAAAAAGCTACAAATCCCAGTTTTTAGTTCTTTTTTCTTGTCTCCTTCACAGGTACAGTAACAAAATCCAACGCTGCATCCCTGGTTAAGGTCTATGCCTATGATGGGGTGTTGTTCCAGAGAGGCCTCGTGTGTCCCACGTGCACCGTGGAGAAGCCAGCCAGGTCCAAGCACTGCAGTAAGGATCTGAAATTCCTTGAGAAGCATGGCAGTAACACCTTCCCAAAGGAGTTCTCCCCCAGGAGCTGCAGCTCCCACTGCAGCTGTTCTGTTGCCAGCTCAGTGCTCACAGGGCTGTGTTTGCTTTCCTGGGCTCCCAGGTCCCAGCTGCATTTGCCCATCCGTGGAGCTGCTTGGGTGCTGTTTCTCCTCACAGAAATTACCGGTTCTGAGGGATAATTCAGGGTCAGGAGCAGCCAGGCTTGTGAGCAGCTGGAATTTAAATGAGAAATTGTCACCTGGCAGGACCTGAGTTCAGGATTTTGTATTTAATAGTCACAGAGCCCTGGAATGGTTTGGGCTGGGAGGGACCTTAAAGCCCATCTCATGTCACCGCTTGCCATGGGCAGGGACACCTTCCACTGTCCCAAGGTGCTCCAAGCCTTGTCCAGCCTGACCTGGAACACTGCTGGGAGTGAGAAGTCCACACCTCTTTTTATCATCTAAAATAAAGGTGGGAGCTACAATTTCCACCCTTCAGGTGCTTTGCCAGGCAGTAATGTCAGAGAAACCAAAGTCTTGGAGCTGCAGTCTTGGTGAATAAAAGAGGAAACTGAATATATTGTTTTTCTTAGGATACGCAACTGAAATTAATTAATTTACTCCAAAAGCTGCCAGCTACCCCCTGACTGCAGCCCTCCTGTATTTCCAGCTTAAAAACCAAATGCAAAGATCAAACTGCTTACTTAGAAACCAAGTGCCAAGATGCAGTATTCAACACAGGGTCAAGGACTTCTCTGACGAGACTGTGATGTTGTACAGGGTTTTTTATTGTACAGAGACTGAGACTGCTCCAGATCACTCTGGGACTGCTGCTGACACTGCTCCTATGGCTGCTGCTGTGGCCACTGCCATGGCCACTGCCCCATGGCCACTGCCCACTGCCCCATGGCCACTGCCCACTGCCCTATGGCCACTGCCCCATGGCCACTGCCCTATGGCTACTGCCATGGCCACTGCCCCATGGCCACTGCCCCATGGCTACTGCCCCATGGTCACTGCCCCATGGCCACTGCCCCATGGTCACTGCCCCATGGCTACTGCCCCATGGTCACTGCCCCATGGCCACTGCCCCATGGTCACTGCCCCATGGCTACTGCCCCATGGCCACTGCCCTATGGCCACTGCCCCATGGTCACTGCTCTATGGCCACTGCCCCATGGCCACTGCCCCATGGCCACTGCCCTCTACTGTGCAGTGAAAATTCCCTTGATCCCATCCCACCCCCAGGCTGTGCCATCCCATAAACAGCAAAGATAAACAATCCCCTAGAAGGTCACACCCTACAATCCTCTCCCACAATGGGTGCAGAGGCCACAAGGCCATGATCCTCTTTGCCATGTCCATCCCTGGTGCCCTGGATGTGCTTCCTGGGCACCTCTGGGCCTGGGCAAGAGGCTCCCTCTGGCCCTTCCAGGCTGCTTTTCTAGAACACACACAGTGCAACCCAACACCAAGACTCTTGTTTTGCCCCTGCCTCCTCGAGGTGTGTGCAGGACGTGCGTGCATCGCTTCGACCACCACTGCGTGTGGGTCAACAACTGCATCGGGGCCTCCAACGCAGGCGTGTTCCTGCTGTACCTGCTGTCCCTGACAGCCACCGCCGGGGCCATCGCTGCTGTCACGGCTGCACTCCTCATCCACGTGCTGCTGCTCTCCAACGCCATGCACGGCACCTACCTGGATGCCCAGGGGCAGGAGCAGCCCGTGGAGATCGCCCTCCTCGTTCAGGTCAGTCCGGGATGGAAAATGTTCTGTGTCACACGTGGCTGTCAGGAGTGTTGTCCTGTTTGCCCAGCATGGGGACAGACTGCAGGGCTTTGGGACAGACTGCAGGGCTTTTGACAGACTGCAGAGTTTGGGACAGACTGCAGGGGTTTGGGACAGACTGCAGGGCTTTGGGACAGACTGCAGGGGTTTGGACAGACTGCAGGGCTTTGGACAGACTGCAAGTTTTTGGGACAGACTGCAGGGGTTTGGGATAGAGTGCAGGGTTTGGGACAGACTGCAGGGTTTGGGACAGACTGCAAGGTTTTGGGACAGACTGCAGGGTTTTAGCTGTTTTACAGAGATTTAGAGTTAGATCTAGACTTAGAAAACTTCCACTGCAGAATACTTTAAAGACAGGGGATTTTTCTCACAGCACTTCCCATCCTACAGATTGCTGTCTCCAGGATCTGTCACTTGGCAAATCTGGTTCATAGAGAAGGAATTGACATTCCAATGACCAGCTGATGTAGTAGAGTTTGGGAAACAGCTGAGAGTCCCTGAGGGAGCTTTGTGGAGATGTTCAAGCAGGACACAGCACGCTGGGATGCAGATACAGCTCCATGTGCACTTGGATGTGCATTCCAGCCGGGGCTGTGCAGTGCTCGTGGGATTCAACCCTCCCATTCTTTAACTTGCTTTTCTCTTTCTCTGCAGCACCTTTTCTTGACTTTCCCCAGGATTGTGTTCATGCTGGGCTTTGTCATCCTGCTCACACTCGTCCTGGGGGGATATTGCTCCTTCAGTCTGTATTTGGCCCTCACCAACCAAACCACCAATGAATGGTGCAAATCCAGAAGATTTGGGGGTTCCCCCAGTCTCCCCTCGCAGCTTCAGGACAGACCCCTGGTCTACAAAAACATTTATTCTAAAGGGATCTGGAGGAATTTAAAGGAAATCTTTAACCCTCCTACAGTACTGGAAAGGAAGAAGAAAAGATGAAGATATTATTGTTTCTCTGGGCATTTTTAAATGTTTACTAAGAGTTCAGTTCAGCAGTGGGCCTGGCTGCCCCAGACAGATTTTGGACCAAGATTCCTGCAGAATTCACATTTTGGTGTCTCAGCAGAGCATCATCTGAGCTCCCTCACTCAGTGGGACTCAGACCCAGCTCAGTCCTGGCCCCTGATTGCAGCGATTTGGTTCATCTTCCCAAAGTGAATCTATCAGCTCCAGTGAATTCTCAGGAAGCAGCATCTTTTTGTGAGTATCTTTCTTTGGGAAACAATTAACCCATGACTGCTGACCATGACTACAACAGGCTGTGTGTATTTAGCTGAAAAAATTATTTCTGGCAGGATCTTACCTGCAGAAACCACGTCCTACTGAAGCAGTAACTTCAGGAAGGAAATCAAAGTGTCCCCGGTCTCCTCTCCTTCTGTTTGAGTATAATAGAAGAGAAATTGGGAAAAAATATAGTAAGAACTTTAAATAATTTTATTTTTAAAAATGTATTTATTTACATGCCGAATCTGTACAATACGCAATTAAAAATCCATATATGGTTTAAAAAAACCAAATTCCTATACAATATGGCTTTCCAGCCCCCAGGCTGGCTCTCAGAGCAGCCTGGCTGGCATTGCAGGGTACAATGATGCATTCATAGACCAGTACATAAGGCTACTTGTCCAGGGTATCAAAGAAAAGAGAAATACTGCAGTACCATGCCTTGGGAGGCCTGAAGGAGTGAGGTTAAAGGCATGAGAGTGTTTCAGTGGTGCTCAACACACACCACAACTCCTTAGGTTTGGTTTTCTCAACTTGTTTTAAATGCATATATTTAAATAATCCCTTGTGAGACCCCCACATTATTTGCTACACTTTCTGAATCCTTTTAAAAACCAGACCACTGCTGTCCCGTGGGCAGAGGGAGCTGATTGCCAAAGGATCTTCCTTAATTCGAGGCTGCTGTACAGAATACTGAGTGCCACTTGTGACCTGTCAGTCTCCTCAGCGTGACCAGGCCGAGGGTTTGACTCCTGGTATTTACTGGTTTTAGACTGAGAACACCCTGGGCCTGTCCTGTCCTGTTTTAGGCTTGTCCTATCCCATTTTAGGCCTGCACTATCCCGTTTTAGGCCTGTCCTATCCCCTTCTGGGCCTGTCCTATCCCTTGAAGCCGCTTCCCTCCAGAACATTCCCCACTGCTCTCTGACCACCCCAGTGAGTGCCCAGCTGAGGCTGCCCCAGCCCCAGCCAGGAGCAGCCAGGCAGTTGTGCAGCCGCCTCCCTCACACGATCACAGTCTGCACCTCCACCTCGCCCTCCTGCGAGGCGGCGATCACGAACTCCCCCGCGTGCTCCATGATCTCGATGTCCTCGGACGCCACCATGGTGACGGTGGCCTCCTGCGCGGCCAGGCCGCCCTCGGTGGCCAGCACGGCGCCGTCGCCGATGGCCGAGGCCAGGGTCATGGCCACCTGCTCGGTGAGGCTCTCGGGCGTGGCGATGGTGATGGTGTCGGCGGTGTCGGCGGCCGCGGCGCCCTCGGCCACGGTGACGTTCTGCACGATGATCTGGTGGCCAGAGTTGGCCTGGTTCACGATCTGCTGCACCACCTTCATGATGTGGCTGTCGACCTGTGAGGGGACAGGGGCAGCACTGAGGGTGGGTGCATTTACACAGGGAATTAACAACCGTGATCACTGCAGTGACAGGAGCAGCTCTGCGTGCCAGGCTCGGCAGTGTGCCACCCCTCGTGTCACTGCAGGGCTGCTTTACCTCATGTCTTGTTCCCTCTATTATTTCAGTAGCTTCGCTGGTCTCCATGTCCTCAGTAGAGGTCTGAAAGGCAAAATAAAACCATTCCCTTTTTAGGTTCTTATAAAAAAACCTTTTATCACCAAGATGTAATTCACCAAGATCTCTTACACAAGTCTTTCTGTTCCCCCCACACGCAGTAGCTACTCTGAAAACAACTCCTTGACATTCCCTCCCAGTCCCATTATCAGGAACTACTTAAAATTAATGCACAATGTTCACAAATAACTGAAAGAGAATGTCCTCCCTCAGCAGGATTTGGCCAAGCAGCAGATTTTTCTGCTAGTGGAGAAAAACTATGGCAGCATTCAATAATTGAGCTGTGTTACCCTGCTTGGATGAGAACTGGCTCTGTGTGGTGGAGAGGAGAAAGTGAAACACAGAATTCATTGCTTCTGGCAGCCTCTGTTAGGAACAACAGAGATTATCTGGGACAAAGTAAGATAAATAGAAATGGGAGAAAATAGGGAAAGCTGAAACAAGCTTGTGAGGACCTAAAATCTGGTGTGGTCAAAAGTTCTCAGGCTCAGCCTCCTGCTGAGCCACTGTCAGTCTTCCCTTCTCCTTTTCCTGGCACACGCAGCACTTTGGGAGGGTGGAGAAGCCCCAAGTGCTTTCCTTCCAAACAAGGCTGATCCCACTGACTCCTGGGGCAGGGCAGAGCCTGTTTTAGCTTCTCCCAAAAGCCTGGAGCAGGAACATGGACAACTGCAGCTATTCCTGTCCCAATGCTGTGCTGAATTCCCAGTGAGCAGGCTGGCTGCCCCTTCTCACCTCGATGATGTATTCCTGAGTGTCTGCCACCACCGAGGAGAACTCCACCAGGACCGTGTGCGGATCTTCTGACAGGACTGTGGCTGCCAAGTTGTCAGCAGACTGACTCTCCTCTGACACCACCACTTCTTCCACCTCTTTCATGGCAAGGAGGCAGCCACCTGCACAGAATTCCAGAAAAACATCCTTTTTTGTAGTTATCTCCAATAGCAGCTGGAAGATGTTACGCAGCACCAGCAAGGGGATGCCATGGACAAGTGACCAGTGTCACCTGAGGGGCTCTTGGCCCACCAGGACAAGCCAAGAACAGCCCATGTGACACCAGGCAACTGAGCTTGGAGCAGAGCAGCTCTCCAGCGCAATCCCAAACACCCCATGAGGAAATTCAGGTGGTAAAACCACTCAGGGTTTCCAAAGCCAGGTGTGAAGAACATACAGAAGAATTTGGGTGTATTTTAAGTCATTGATCTTTTCTGCTGATACATCTCAGTATCTCCTACGAAGCATCACTTTTTCCTGCATAAACTTCTATTATACCCTGGAATAACACCATCAGCACCACCTGAAGACATCTGGAAATCCCTGCTTAGCAGCTAAAGCAGCAGCAAGTCCAGTGCAAGCAAAGCCACCAAACCAGATTACTGGTGAGAACTTTACTCAGACGTTTCCCTCCCAAAACACCCCCACTTCCACACGGGTACTGGATCCATTCCCACCCAGCCCAGGGGCAGCCTGGCCAACCCCAAACCCAGAGCAGCCTCCCCCCAGGGCAGCCCTGCTCACCTTGGGTTTTGAGGTGCCTGTTGAGGGTGCCGTGCTCGGCGAAGCCGCGCCCGCACTTGTAGCACTTGAAGGGCTTCTCGCCGGTGTGGTGGCGGATGTGGCGCACCAGGGAGCCCTTCTCCCGGAACCCCCGGCTGCAGAACTGGCACACGTAGGGCTTGTCCTCCAGGTGGGTACGGAAATGCACCTGCTGCGCGTTCTGCACACACAGGGAGGCGAGGCAAGGGCTCAGAAGGGACATGGGAAACTCATGGATGCAGGGGTTTGGCTCCCAGGGTGGAACTCAAGGTCTTTTATGGGATACGAGGGTTTGAGTTTCTTGGGTGGTGGTTTAGGAATGGGACTCTCCAAGTCAGTGCTCTCATCAAGACCCCAAACCAGGAGCCACCTGCTTGCTCCCCCTCTCCCCCTCCCCTTGCAGTGGGCTGGAAAGGAGAACTGGAGGCACAAAAGGTGAAGATCATGGACTGAGATGAGAACAATTTGCCAGGAACAGAAATAAGAAAACAACAATACTGATGACAGAGGGTACAAGAATGAGTTGAACAATTCAACTCCCCTTATAATACACAGAAGGAAGCCCTTTCCCCCACACCACAATGCTCTGGCCATGCTCCCTCCTGGCTACTGCAGAAGTTAACCCCATCCTGGCCAGAATCAGGACACGCTTATCACGTATTTGTTCCATACAGGAAGGAACAGTTTCCTCAGAAATGTGACGGTTTTACAAAGACTGTCCTTCTTCTGCCCACTAAACCAAAACATCATTCTGGAACTTCAGATCACAGAATCACTGAATGGTTTAGGCTGGAAAGAACCTTAAGGTACATCATGTCTGCCATGAGCAGGGACACCTTCCACCATCCCAGGCTGCTCCAAGCCCCATCCAACCTGGCTTTGGAGACTTCCAGGGATGGGGCAGCCCCAGTTCTCTGAGCATCCTGTCAGAGGCAGGCGAGCTGGCACCTGCTCTCTGAGGAGCAAAGCCTCCCACCCTCTGCCAAAGGCTGGCTCTGGGGAGGCCAGTGAGAGGGGGCCCACCTTGGTCTTGTAGCGCTTGCCGCACTTGGGGCAGGCGTAGGGCCGCTCGTCCGAGTGCACGCGCCGGTGCCCCTTCACGTGGGCTATGGTCTTGTAGAGCTTCCCGCACTCCCCGCAGCGGAACCGCCGCTCGTTCACGTGCACCTCCTGGTGCTTCTTCAGCAGGTAGCCCTTGGTGAACTCCTTGCCACACTCCTCACACTTGAAAGGTTTGTACTCTAGAGGGACACAGAGAGAAAAATGAGTGGTTGATCCAGGGCAAGCTACAGCACAAGAATGTGGTACAGGTGTAACTGAATTCTTAAATAACTTGGAGAAGGAAAGGAATTGTATTGTCACACATGTGGGATGGATTTCACAGAACCCTGAAATAGCTGGGCTTGGAATGGACCCCTGGTGATCATCCAGTGCAGCCCCTGGCCAGGCAGGGTCACCTGGAGCAGTGACACAGGAACGTGTCCAGGTGGGTTTGGGATGTCTCTCCAGGGAGACTGCACACCCTCCCTGGGCAGCTGTTCCAGGGCTCTGCCACCCTCCATGGAAAGAGGTTCTTCCTCACGTCGAGGTGGAATTTGTTGTGTTTTAGTTCATGGCCACTGCTCCTCATCCTGTCACTGAGCAGAGCCTGTCACCATCCCCTGACAGCCCTGGGAGGGATTTGTATGGATTGATGGGATCCCCTCTCAGCCTTCCCTTCTCCAGACTGACCAGGCCCAGCTCCTGCAGTGTCTCCTCACCAGAGGAGCTGTCCATAGCTGAGGTCACTGAGCCCCAGGTTGTGTCACACAGCAGCCCCAGCAGCACTTTACCTGTGTGGCTCTTGCTGTGAGCTTCCAGGGCAGCAGCTTCACTGAAGGCTTCATTACAGTGAGAGCAAACGTAGCGTTGGTACCCGTTGGTTCTTTCTGCAGGTGTCTGCTGGAGAGAAAATGGGAAAACTGCTGGGCTTTTTGTACTGGTGTGTCCAGTTAGGATTGCTACCCAAATTCCCAATGAAACACTGCAGCTCTGACAGGAAAGAGATCTCTGTTGTGCAAAGAGACAGCACGTGTGTGAAGTAACATTTCCCCTAAATCACAGCTGCACAATGTAACTCCAACACCTGGCACAAAGCAGAGACACGTGAGGACAACAGTGCTGCCCACACCCAAACACAGACAAGGAAGGTTAAAAAATTAATCTGCTGATGGAATACAAACATACAGACTGTGCTTGTTCCAGTTTAACACACTGCTCCCCACACGGCTCCTCTTCTACTTCCACCCCTTTGTTTTCCAGCTCTTCTGGAGCAGCTGCCACAGGTTCCTCTGCTTTCTGCACCTCCTCCACAGCCACTCTCTCGATGACAATTCCTGAATTCCTCATGGCCTGCCTCAGCAGGTTCTCACTGTTCACTTCCCCCTCGCACGGCAGCTCCTCGGGATGCGGCTGCTGAAGGAACAAAGAGGAAGTTTGGCACAGCAAATCCACAATTTATCCTTTTTTACAGCAACACTGCTGCGAGGGTCACTGTTTCTGGGGTGTCCAATGCTGTGTTGGAAGATCAACCAGAGAATGAAAGATCAGGGTTGAAAGATCAGCCAGGGAATGTCCTGGGCTGAGGAGGAAGATGAGGTGGATCTGTACTCTGACAACCCAAGGGATGACAAGCCCACACGGAAACCAACCAAAGGAACCACTTCATTCCACGCTCAGATTTACTGGCAGTACCCAAGCTGCTTTTGCTTGTGAGGTGAAATGTTCTTTGTGTAAAACACACGGAGGGTGTTTGAGACAAACAACACTCACATCTGGCTCCAGGGGCTTTGCATCCACCACAGGAAGTTCCTGCATCTGGACGTGGACTTCGTGGAGCACGTTGCCTTTTGCATCTGTCACGAGGTGGATGACGGGCGAGGCCTCGATGGATTCGCTCGCTATCGACGACATCGTGTCTGTGTTGGAGCTGCAGGATCCTGCAAGGGATGAACCACGTGGGGAAATGCACCCCTCAGCAACTCCCTGTGCCCTAAAAAAATCTGCCTTGGAGCAGGAGGTGCCTGTTAAAGCCACCTTTGCACCAGATTCTCAAACATTCTTGAGTTCACATCCACCATCACAGTAATAGCTTTGCTCTATAAATTACTTTTTTATGGTTCAAAAACATAAACTCAATACCACAGAACTACCTTTTATTTTAAGTGAGAATCATGGAATGGTTTGGGTTGGAAGGGATCATCCAGTCCCACCCCCTGCCATGGACAGGAACACCTTCCACTACCCCAGGGTGCTCCAAGCCGTGTCCAACCTGGCCTTGGACACTTCCAGGGATGGGGCAGCCTCAGCTTCTCTGGGCACCCTGTGCCAGAAGGAATTTATATTCCAAGTGCTGTGGGGGTTTTGGCTTTATCAGACACGAGGCAGGTCCTGCCAGCATCACTGACCTGATGGCAGATCATCTTTGTTGACAACTATTTCTTTGGTCATGTTGAAGCGGATTTTTTCAGTGCAAGGTGTCAGAGATTTAAGGTGCCGAGTCAAAGCTCCCGATTCCCGGAAGCTTTTCCCACATTTCTTGCATTTGTAAGGTCTTTCATCTGGAAATGACAAGAATCAAAAGAACCATATCAAAGCCAGCACTGCCAGGATCAGCTCTGTGTGACAGGCTGAAGGACATGTTCAGCTTTCCACATGACTGTGCCAATCCCAGAACCTTCCACTGCCTCCCAGCACCCCAGATGCTGGGGAGCTCAATGCTCTCAGCTCAGCAAAACATGGAAAGCAGCAAGGAACTCCACTGGAAGGCAAATGGATAACCACAGACAGCTGCAGGAACAAGGAACTCTTATTCTGGAGAGCTCTTACCCGTGTGCCGCCGATGGTGTCGGATCAGAGACCCCTTTGTCCTAAAGGAAGTCCCACAGAGTTTACACTCATAGTCCTTCCTGCTGCTGTGAGTGATCATGTGAGCTTTGAGGATGCTGGCCTAGGGAAAGAATTTCCTTTAAGAGACATTCCAAATGGTTTAAAGATTTTACATTTCAGCTATGAAGCAACAAGGCTCCTTGTGAAAGGCCTCTGGGAAGTGTGGCAGGCAGTAAAGCACACTGCTACTGAGCCTTGGGATCTCTCAGTTTAAAGCCCCCTAACCCACATCAGCAGAGGGGATACTCACAGTTTTAAATGTCTTCTGGCACAGCTCACACACGTATCTCCCCTCCTTGTTCACCTGCAGCTTCACCTTGATCAGCTCGCTG